>APFE031162030.1:12655-176804 GCA_000404065.3 Pinus taeda | reverse complement strand
GCCGCTATAACTATCCAAGGATACACTCGGAACTGGAGAAAACATCCGGTGGACCTAGCAGTTTGAAAGTTTCAGAATTGAGTCAATAGGTTGAAGTTTGGAGCCTAGAGTATCTTACGCTCATGTATCAGTCCCAGAATATTATGCCTCTTCCTCAGCCCCAGTATCATATTCTTCTGAATCTACCCCTAATAGCTTACGCTACAAAATCTCAGGTGAAGTAGTGGAGGGTACTATTTACAGACAACTTGTGGGTTCACTTATGTATTTTGTGAGCACACGACCAAACACATGTTTTGTAGTAACCAGCTTAGTCAAGCAATGATTAATCCAACCAAACTTTATTGGAAGGAAACTAAACATGTGTTGAGATACCTTAGAAGCACCACTCAGTTTGGTATTTGGTACAAATGAAAAAAGGGAGTGAAGATGCAAGGCTTCACAAATGCAGATTAGGCAAGGATTCCATCTGACATGAAGATCACATCAGGGGGAATATTTAGTATTGGTTCTAAAATAATTTCTTGGTATATGAGGAAGCAGATATCAGTTGCACTTAGTTTGGAAGAACCAAAGTACATGGTTGCTAGTGAAGCAACTTGTGAGGCTATCTAGATGAGGAAGATCCTTGTTGGGTTATTTGGTAAGAAAATATATTCGAAAGTGATTTAATGTGAAAATCATAGCTATATCAAACTATTTGAGAATCTAGTTTTTCATGATCAGTCCAAGCATATCGGCATCCAGGATCACCATCTACAAGATTGTGTGCAAAGGAGAATCATGTTGTCAAAGTACGTTTCTACAGAGGAACATGATGCAAATATTTTGACAAAGGAATTATCAAAATGAAAATTCGAGTTTCATAGAGGTAGGATCGGGGTAGCAAATAATCCCTTACTTTTTGGGAGGGAGTTTTGAAATTACAACAAGAAAATCATAATTTAATTTTGTCTTTGAATTAAATTGGAATAAAATTGTAATTCCAGATCACTTGAAAACTTGTACTAGTTGACTAAGTTAATTTGACTTAGTTGGCTTAGTTAATTCGAGTTAAGGATCTAACTTGAGTCGTGTAGAGTGTCTCCTACTTTATAGGATCTTTGGCTGAGTTTATTTCGAGTTGTAAGAAATTAATTAAGTTTAATTGAGTTAAATTGAGTTAAACTAGTTTCAATTGTTGGAGGAACTAATGGGAGGTCTAGTAGTGTGGTGTTGTCTGTAGTGATCCACTAGTTAACTGATGATTCACTCATAAATAACTCATGCATGTTAGATTTGAGGGTTACCTAGTTGAGATTGGAGTTCAGGGATAGTATACTATCAGTTGTATAATCATCTGAATTGTATAGGTGATGCATGTAGTTAGAGGAAGTCCTATAAGGATTGCACAATTCCAATTCAGGAATTTCCCTAATTAATAGGGGGCTAATTCTGAAGGAAATATGGGCTTGGGAAATCAATAAATTGGTTAATTATTGGCCTAGGATTGTCTAGGATGTTGTGAGACAAATAGAGATAGTACAAAGGTTGATCAGGCTTGAGAACATCGTTGTGATCTTCCGATATTTTCTCACCAATGCTTTATACAGATAACATGGATTTTTAGTTGTTTCATTCCACATGAAATAATTATGTAGTGTGTTGATTGAATTCTTTCTCTTGTATGCTTCGTGATTTCGTGCTTGTTTAATTTTTTTCGCTGATAAGTAGAGTATATTCATGCATATTGTTTTAGTAAATTACAATTAGCAGTTTGAATTTACAAGAAATTTCTATAATCCAAAGATGACCATATCTTGACTTTATTGTTGCCAGGTACCGGATATCGAGCTTCCATCAATTTCCTTCATCCATATAGTTGAACTTGCCTCAACTTCCATCATATATACCTACAACATTCTCCCAAATAACAAAATAATATTTTAGCTACATAACCAAAAATACAGAAAACTAGATTTACCTCATCATGATGACCTTCTCATTCCATCAACATCCTCATGGTCCATTTGCATATGGATTTTCCTTCATGCATCAGAATTCCCAAGGATCAAACACAATTACCAAGTTACAACTTTTTCTTTAGGAGAATATACTGGATGTTAATCATTATTATATATATTCTAGAGAAAGTCTTAAATTATTTATACATCCTAAAGTAAGTAAACTCTTATTCTTTTAAACCATCATATATCCATATACCTAAGAATATTTTATGACCAAATGTATTTCAACAATATTCTCCACATATGAACCTTATCCAAAGTTTTATGTCCAACATTCATTCTTATGCTTTCATTCAATCATCTAGCTATCTATATACTTGACAAAGAGCTTGCATCTTGACTTACTGCATTCTTTCATCCCTTTGCAGGTATTTATTTCACAATACATGAAATATATACTAACCTTTGTCATAGTGTTTCTTCGAATTAATTTTCATAAATATGATTCTTCTAGGATCATAATGATCCACCTAAGAAAGATGACTTATTCTAAATTATTGTTAGATAATTCTTGGATGATCAATATGAAAAATGCTTTAACTATCCATTTATCTAGATGATCTCTACAAAACAATTTAACCATGTAAATTATATACATGCTACTATCGTATGCTTCTTTCCATGATTCTATGTAAAACATACTATCCTAAGAGAAAGATTACTCTTCATCAAGAACTTAACAGTTAATGAACCTTCTTTAGTAATAAAGATCCTTCACATCTTCCTTCTTTTCCTTCTTCTCAGGTTCTCCCACTACTTAGCTGCATGAGCTTCACTCCTTTCCTTTATTTTGTTGTTCTGTAGGCTTCGATAGTCCCTCTTAAAGTTTTCAAACTCATTGGACTTGAAGCATTGAACCTTGGACATGTATTTCTTCGTGGAATTAGCAAAATTTCCCTTCTTCATCTTCTTGACTCGGGCTAGAAAGGCATGATATTTCTCATATGATCCAATACCATCCTTGACCTTCATCCTTGATTCTTCCAATATGCAGTAAGACCAAAACTCATGAAAGGGATTTGAGTCCTTATCGGAGTAGTTCCTTGTTGCAAAGTTGCTCCATTCTTGTGGCAATGCATTTAGTAAAAAGATGGCTACTTCAAAATCAGTGATTGGTTCCCTAAGTCCTTGCAGATGCTATCTTAGTTAGGATACTCTCATGAGAAAGGATGCAACATCCTCATCCTTTTATTTCTCCATTCTATACAATTTTTATTTTAATGACATCTTTTGTCTTATTGTACTTACTGAGTACAAACTCGCTTGCTTGTCATGCATAGCCTTGGACGTATTTAGATTTGCAACGAATGGAACAAGAGAATATTTAATGGATTCTGTTAGCACTTTGTGATTCCTCCAGGCTGAGGAGAGGAACCCAAAGGTAGCCACAAACCACTTTAAAACTAGAATATATCCCTTCCTTCTTTATAGATGGCTCTCTTTATATCAATATTTAGTCACTTAGATGATTGGTTGTCTTAGGTTTTAGGCTAGGTATTGAAATCAAAGAGGAATAGGTCTTAACAATTTGATGGAAGGGAAGAGGGAAAATCCATTGAGCACAAAGTCATATTAAGCTAATGATTTTTAGTGATATGATGGAAAAATGAGGAATCCCTAGACAAGGGTGAGGTAGGAAATCGTTATGTCATCTTTGTGAAATTTCATTACAGAGAGGTGAGAAGAGGAGTATTGGAATTGATGACATCTAAAGCATCTAGTTGAGGATCAAAATTAGATATTAAACTGGAGGGAAAACACTAAAATATTCAGTTAGCAATAACAGAGCACTTAAAAGTGAATTCTAAAATATTTTTTTCTTAACTAAACATTGAAGACATGAAATTTAAGAATGGAAATAACATAAGATAATGAAACAAAAATATGAGATAAACATCAGCATAAGAGTTAGACACATGAATCCTTAAAAAAGTAGACTTCAACGTTCACCATCCACTAAAAGGTTTTAATGAAAATGTACAATTCTCAATGCCTTCTCTAGATAGATCAAAAACTATTATCCCTTTAGGAAACAAACTCCCCAAAAATATTCAATTTCCGCTTGTAGAACCAAATATAGAACTACTTTCTAGAAATTAGGGAACAATTTTGACTAAGAGAAAATTTAGCAAATTATATTGAATACATGCATAAGGATGAGGATAGAACCCCCAAAACACTTTAGGACATTTTTCATAACCATGAGAATCAATTTCATCAGGTTTGGATTAGAATTGCAAGGTCAAAATGTTGACTGTGCGGAAGCACAACGAATTCACTGCGCTACACCATTCTTCAGCAAAAATGCAACAGATTCATGCTTTGCAAGCTTCTAATCACCTCCTGGGATTCTTCATGAGTCACAGATGTGAAAGAAAACCTGAAAATCATTAGATACCTATTGGATAACATATGTTCATTCTATAAACCTATATTCTTGAAAATCATCACCCACAACAAAAGCATAGCGACAAGCGAATTTTCACTTGCCATAATTCGGCTAAGTGTTGGGGTCTCCTACCGAGGAAAATAGTTAGTTGATGATATTAAAAACCTTAAAGGCCTTCTTGAGCCTCCATACATGAGAAATAGAGCCAAAATATCAGTCCTTTGTGAAATTTTAATGCTTTTGATAGTAGTACAACAAATTTGTTGTATTATTGTGTCACTTGTCTCCTTCAAAAAAAAAAATACAAAAATGTAGAGGATATTATTGATATAGGCTAGTGAACTAAAAAAAAGGCAGAAATAAAAATTCATCTTGGTTTCATGTCCAAACTAAAACCTTAGATGCCTCAGCTAAGAATTCTAGATTTCCTCTTTCTTCCTTCTTGTTTTCCTACAATGCCTCCTATAATTGTTGTTTTGTAGTCGTCAACTCCTTTTTCAAAATGAGATTTTTCCTGAAACTTTTCTTGATCTGTCTATGTAAGGGTATATTTCTCTTCAACATATACTTATCTTCAAATAATGTCAGCTCACATATATTCAAGCGACCATGTATCTTTTTTTTCCACTTTTATCTTGTTTTCTAAGCCTATTAATTTGATATTGAGCTTTCTTCAATTTCTTCCTTAGCATATGAAAAATGTGTTTCCCTTCATCCAACTAGCCTTCTTATTTTATTGAATTGAATTTCCTTTGATCAAACTTTCCTTCTGTAGCTCCAATTTCTTGGTTGAATATCTCATCATAGGGGCCCTTAACTATGAAGTCTCTAGCTCTTGAATGTCCTTTTTTCTGCCATTCCTTTACATTTAGACCTAGTGGCAAGTGAAGTTGTCTTTATCATAGGTTTTGCCTCATAAAATTTATTTTACTTCTCCAAAATGTTCTTCTTCAACTCCTTGTTGCCATGTTGAAGTTGAGCAATGACCAAATGCGCCCTTTTCAATTGTTCATTGAGTTCCATAATCTCCTCATTCCTGTAATCTAAATTAACATTATTTGATATAATGTCTTGAGCTCCATTATGTTGTTCAAGTATTTTTTGATTGGGTAATGCCTTTGCAGTAGCTATTGTAAGTGGTTTCTTGGAAACCTCCTCAACTTTAGTAGAGAAATGATTTGTTTTCCCTTTTCCCTATCTGATGGATCAACTGAAGTGAGTGGCCTTTTATTTGATCTTTATACTACTTGTTGAACATCCTTTTCCACTAATGAGGGTGTATTATTTTTTCTCCAAGGACTACTTGAAAGTTCAGATATCAATTTGGATGAATAAAAAACTTCCTACCATGGCTTATTTTTCTTCTTCATCTCCTCCATCGCTAATAATTTGATCAAGGATAAATGGATGATATTGGGCTCCACTTAACTATGCTTACCCCGAACCTTACCTCCCATCTTACCAATGCTCCTAGAAAAATAAAAAGGTAGACTTAAATAGATTTTACCTGTGAAATGCATCAATAGCCTAAAGTGATACTGATAAACTCTCCCAAATCTTCCTTCAGATATAAAATATCTTTGGATGAGCTTAAGTAATTTTCAGTAGGGTTCAAGAAGATATTCTCTTGGCACAATAGCTCCATATTCTTTATTTTCATACTTTGGCTTTAGGAAATATTTGTAGTGGGATATATCTAAAGGAATGCCCTTGAACCATTGTTCTCCATGTAGAGGGATCTCTATAGAGGCTTCAATGGTAGCCTCTAATAGTGTGAAAATAAAATCTCAAACCTTGGCTTCTACCCATTGAAGTTCAAAGAAAATTATTTGGTCAATTGAACACTATAACCATCTATCTTTTCACAAAATTTGATGAAACTAGTCTTCACAAATGAAACACTAATAGATGGATCTAAATTTACCATGCCAAGGTATTGAGGATCAAACTTGACTATGTCTTCCCCTCTGTGCTTTTTCTTCCTGTCTGGTGTTTTCATGGCTCATGATGAAAAGGAAATTCTAGGGTTTTGAAAGACAATTACAGTTCTCAACAACTTAGCCCAACAAGGGTGCATCAAATATAGAATTAGGTTTTAGATGAGGACTTCTGGAAATTTTTCGATGGAAACCCCTTATATTAAAAATATCAAACTACAAGAACTCAAGTCACAGGCTAGAATGCAGTAAAAAAAAATTATATGCAGCGAATTTGCCAATACATAGGCACAATGAGAAAGTGCAACGAGTTCAAGTTTATGAGGGTCGCTAGATCATTTGGGCTCTCTCCTTGGTTATTTTAGATGAATCTAACAATAGAAAACATGAATTATTCTAGAGAACATAAATTTGGGACCTGAGGATGGTAGCGAGACAACGTTCAACTTGAAGAGTCACATTGAACACCAACAACCAAAATGAAACAATTCTCATTTGTTGTTCATAATGTCTGAAGACGATGAGAAACTTGCTCGATGGATTTTTTGAGAACAAATGAATGTATTTTTCACCCTCCATGCAGTCCAACCCATCCTTTAATTTCAATGATTTTTTTTTTCAAATTTGGAATATTAAAGTGCAACAAAAAATAGATGCGCAACAAAAAACGAAAGTGCAACATCAACTTGTGGTGGTAATGTTATGATAAAATCTTTTTTTGACCTAGAAACTAACTTGAAAAGACACAACTTATTTGTTTCAGGGATGAGAGAATAATGACCCACTACTATTTTTCACTCATGACTTGAATGACACATTTCCTAAACTTATTAAAACTAGACATTAGACTTTGACAACTTGATTTTTATTTACTAATCAAACTTTAGTATATCCTATTGACACTAAGTCCTGATCTCTATGAGATCAAGAATAATTTTACAAACTAACTAGAAAATAATAAAAAATATTAATATTGGCTTTGACTACTATAACATAGGACACTAACAACTTCCATTATGATCCTTTGTGCCCTTACTTCCCATTTCTTGTATTTCTCCAGTTCTTCTATCTTACCTTTCTCAGGTTCAGAAATTTCTCTAGTATCATATTCCATTACTTCTTGTTCTACAAGGATCAAGCCAATTGTTTTCTTTAATGCTAGATAGCTTGATACCACAAAGATCTTATTTCTTTCCTTTCAAAAAGAATCCATATGAATTGAAGATTCAAACATGATGTAATAATATGATACTTGAGACCAGGATTCTTCTTTGATGATGTCTTCAAGATATTTTGGTGTCCTTGATAAGAGATTACGAAGTACCTTGATGTTTCCTTCAGAGATGCCTTCCAAATAAACATTATTTTAGAGAATGATCAACACTCTTCTTAAACTCTTTCTCTCAAATATTCCTTTGGTGCGAGCTTTATGTAGACTTGATTTACTTTAATGTGGAAACCCTCCTTCTCGGCCTTCTACCAATGAGACTTTTTCTTCAACATTTTCTTGATTGTTTGCTTTTCCATTCCCCTTAATAAGTAATTCCTTCTAGTGTCATTTTAGCTTCCTTCCTTGTTCACCTTAGCTCTAATTCCATGATGGAAAAATGGATAGAAGAATCTATTAATATTATTTTCCTTAACATTGATATTTGATTATGAATTTGTTGATGGCGCTAGATATTTCCAACATACAGGGGATATCCTCAATATAAGGTCCCAATTAGGCCTCACACCATCTGGTGTAGGATTCCCATCTGGGATATGACTCGATTGTTGTTTACGTAAATATATGCCTTGGATTTTGTTGTTAGCAGAAGAGAGAAGTGAAAATGTCCTTTTCAATGACAAACCTAGTGTGGCTTATGGGTGTTCAATTAAAGATGTATCAAGGTTCTCTTACTTTAAGGGGAAAATAAAGCGATCCTGTAAGGGAAAAGTAGTATTAGTACCCTAATGGAGACACACGTGAATAATAAATACTCATCTAACATCAAGTTAAATAGTTCTAATAGATGTGATGATCATTATATACATTACAACACATTTCTAATAAGTAAGCACCGAATTCAGCGAAATAGTTTGGTTACCCCATTATAGGTGAAATCAAACATGAACCATAAAAATTTAGATAAGAGTCTTAGAAACATTCACAATCCATGTGTGAAAATGTGTCAGCCTGGAAGGCTTCAATATTAAGAAAAAGTCCCAAGACACATAAATACAATGAACATCAGTAGCTCCAATAGTGGAGTGTTAGAGCCACTACTTTCACCCTAAAAGTACTAACTCTATATCTCTAATTCCTTGTGGGAGAAGCCAAGTTTAAAATTCCTCTACATGAGAAATGAGGATCATTTTATAACTTGAGGCATGACCTTTTTAATCCCTATGATCTTGAATTTCTAACTTTCAAAGACCTTTAGACTTCTACAACCTTTGGACTTCAAAATGACCTTTGGAATTGCATATAACTTTTGCTATTACATGTCGTTTGGACTTCCATGGATATTTTGACCATACATGACTCTTGGAATTCTAGTTTTTTTCTTTACAATGACTACAACATTACATGATTAATTCCACATCATCATATGATCAAGACATGACATGTCACTATATTTGATGATTGGGACTAATAATGACTGATGACATGGACTTTCTCTAGTGCTGACATGGCTGCCACTCTTGTATTTGTTCTTCATACAACCTCTGATCATCAATGCCTTCACCCTCTAAAGGGTCTTTGATCTTGGATTATTTAAGGTGCTTTGATAATAAAGCTTCCACTGTGTTCTTTGTTCTTCTAATTCTTCCTTTATTAATTCTCTTTGCCTGATCTTCCACATGTGTGCTTGTCATGTTTTTCTTAGAAAACTTGTGACTGCAATCATTCATGATGAGTAACCATTAGTGTAAAAAACTCATATTCTACCATGTTGTATGCATATTTTCCCTTCATTCATTTTTAACACACTTAAAAGGGACAAGTAGAGATTTTGGGGACGTTATCAGACTTCAAAGGGATGAATGGCTAAGAGGGAAGGATTTAGAGCTTTGGCATGTGCTCATGCGCTGAAGGGAGAAAGAAAATCAAGGTAGGGTGCATGACACAAGTCTGATGGATGAAGGAGAAGGCTTCAGGCTTCCAAAGTGCATTTTCAACTCAAGCGAGAGATGGAGGGCACAGTGTGCACTTCTGAAGGCTAAAGGAGGAAGGGTTCAAGCCTTCGATATGCGATCATGTACTCAAAAGGCCCAGGAGGGTGCATGGTGCATATCTAAAGGCTAAAGGTTGATGCCTCATGCCTTCAAAGTGCACCGATGTTCTAAAAGGGTCAAGGAGGGTGCATAGCGCATTGTGGAAGGTTGAAGGATTTAGATTAAGGCCTTCAAGGTGTGCTCATGAAGGAGAGCACACTTTTCTGAGTCGAAGAAGTGCTCTCAAAGGAGGACTTGGTTTGTTGAAGGGTGTAATTCAGAACATGGAAGGGGAAATAAGCTTAAGGAGTGCACTAAAAACTCTTGGAGGATGTATGTTGTAGTTCTAAATAGGGAAGGATTCCTAATGAAAGCTTTAGAGTGTGCTCATGCTCTCTTGGTCTCAATGGGTTTACTATGAAACCAAAATATGCCCAAGTCTAGTAGATAGGACAAGAGGTGAGTATGATGAGTTTTAGACAAAAATCATGCGTGACACATATTGAATCATAAAGAAGACATAGAAAATATCAGAAAATGATAAGTAAACATCAAAATTCTAGTTTTCAAACATTCCCCATGTACAACCAATGAAGTGTGTGTGACTATGACCCAAAAGTGTCATTTTATGACCACAAGGATGTTACAACCATGAAATACACTAAAGATGTTCTATTAAATTTGATGACACTTGAGAACACTTAATAACACTTGTAACATATAAAATAGCACACAACAATGTTTGATTAACAAAGAAACACTTGATTCGATGATTTAGTAGGATCCAAATTTAAATCTGATGAAATTTTGGAGGGTGTTGTAGCAATGAAAACACTTGGTGACACACTGGGTGAACTTCACCTTCTATGTTTAGGAATAGATTTTGGTTAGAGGGTTAGACCTTCAAGAAGTATTGATTTCCTTGATTTTCCCTTTTCCACCTAATTATATACATATCATCTTGATTTTCTCTACTTGGTTGAACACACACAAAAGATATGCCATGTCACAACTACTTCAATCCAGGACAGAGTAATGTTCGCGATAGGTTTATGATAATTAGATTATGATTTTTCATCTCTGGTGTCTCTCTTCTTCTATTAGGCTTGGAAAATACCCCAATAGAGTCACTTCAGAAGCACAAATATTTCTTTTCTTCCAGCGAGCCTAGACAATACCCTGGTGATGTCTCTCATTTCACGTCCATGCGTGCGAAGCCTTTCTCTTCTTTCACCCTTTATTGATTTATTTAATATAAATATGCATAAGAACTTATTATTTTCAATGGTCCAAAGAGAGATCGCGACTTATTGGGAGTAAGGGAGGTTTCCCCTTTAGAGAAGTATTTTAAGACATCTGATATTAGTTTTCTCACTGTAGATCTTCCCCTTATCTCTTTTCTACTAGATTGGACAAGTGTTAACACACAAGTATATTTACACCCAGTGGAGTATTTTAGATACTAGCATAGGTGAAGATCTAATATGTTCCCTCAGGGTTCTCCTATTGGTCAAATCATATTTTCCATCTAGACTTAGCTCAACCTATGGAATTTTCCCGAATAAAGATGGAGAACAAGAAAAATCCAAGTGTTGTGGTTGTCACACTTCTCTTTTATTACACCACAAAGTCCTTTTGAGCCATGCACTTTTACATAGGGTCTTATTTATGTACAATGACCAATAAACATGACACACTAGGACATGAATAACATAACGCAAATACAACTGAAACATACAAAAAAGAAAAGACACAAAACAAGTTGTATAGGAACCACAACTTATAGCTGCTACTAGAAGTAATGTTTCAAGTCTCGGCCATTTATGGGAAGGGGGTCAATCCTCCCATCTAAGGATTTTAGCTTGAACGTGTTATGGACAAGATTTTCTTTGATGGGGAAAGGTCAAATCCGTTAAGGTCCTATATTATAGGTATGTCAATCATTTATGTCTTACTATTCATTTGAGGTTATTTTCTAAATATCGGTTTTGGTTTCATGAGTGATATGGTCTAGAGGGGTCTACTGTAAAAAAAGGGTCTAGTTTTGGATTGAGTGTCATGTAAAAATAAATTGAGTTAGAAGGATTCTATTTGTCATTTTTCAAAGCCTAAAGTCATGAGGCTTCATTATTAAAGGAGTGATCATAGTGATTCATTGGGTCACCATGGAAGAGTAGTGAGGGGTCATGTAATCAACCTTTGGTTATCATAAGTTAGTCAATTAAATATGGATATCGATTGTACATCAAAAAATTCATAAAAAAGGATTGGGCATAGATTTGGAGGTTCATTTAAGTCATTCTAGATGTCATTTCAAGAGTTGTTATGGCCTCAGCAGGAGTACAATGGTCATAAGGAGAGTTATTTTCATTTCCTCAAGCATTTCGCTCTCAATGAGATGTTGCACATTTATCATTTCCACTTTCAAATCATAAAGAATAGATCTGTAGCCAAGATGGAAATGAAAATGGTGGAGACTATTCAACCAGAATAGAAAGTGGTTTTTGATGAGAAGAAGGAGTTTGAAAAATTGTTGGAACAACTTGAATGAGTTCAATAACAGGCAGATTGGCTTGTAGAAAAAGAGAAAAGGAATAATATGAATTTGTTGAAGGAATTAAAAGTTGTTGAACCTGTCCTTCATAAGGTTAAACACAAGTTAAAGTGGGCCTTGCCTCTACATGGGCAAGTGATAATTTGTATACACATAATTTGGTTTTGAAGAGGAGACTCAGATTAGTGAAGCAACAATTTACTGAGGCCAAGAAATCTAGAGGAAAGAGGAAGAGGCGAAAGTTGAATATACTAGCATAGGCCAACACAAACTTAAATCTTCATCAGGAGGATGCCACTAAGCTCTAATTTTTGTCTTTTTTCTTAGAAAGTAAAAAATAGGCCAGTTTTGGCGAAGTTTGGAGGACTTGCTGCATTTTTTATATAGCTTTTTATGCTGATGAGATACCACAATTTTAAGGTTTTGGTTGTGTTGTGGGGTGTTATAAGGATCCCAAAACACCTACTTTTTTTCCCAACCCTTTATATCATATGAATCCATCATATGCTCAAAATTTTGAAGGTGTTGCGAAAGTTGACAGTTTGATGCGAAAGTGGGGGTCAATCAATGAGGAGGTATGCACGCATTGTGAACCATATCTTAGAAGTTTAGTACCATCATAAATATATTTCAAGAATACCCATTTGCTCCATTTTGTCAAAGGAGGGATGAAACCATAAAAAAAATGGAGGGCCACTTCGACTTGCTACAAAACTAGCTCATTTTCTATGAAACTAGAGCATTTCACTTGATATTTCAAATTTTTTGTTTCTGGTGGGAGTTCAAATCATGTGAATTGATGGAATATATTCTTAGGAGGTATATTTAATGATTTTTTTTTTCAGATATTCCAAATTGGTGATGTTTTAGGCATAGATTGGTAGTAAGTAAAACCACCCTTATTTTTAAGCATATGGCCTAAAATTTGATGTATCTAGTTAGAAGTTTGTTTCGTTCAATAATTTCAACCACCTAGAGTGGAAAATCGAAAATCATGATGTATATAAAGATGTAAAAAATAGTAAATGGGTTATGGTGGTCAGATTGGAGAAAGAGACACCTTGAGTACATTGTATTTTCTAAATATTTTGCCAATGAATGAAAGACAACAGGTGATTTGGAGGGATTTACGTGTCAGATCTTTGATGATGTTGTGCGTATTTCTAATTGTAAGTTTCTATTATGTGTTTACATCTCTTGAATGTATGTCTTCATACTTGGAAGAACCAAATGTTTAATTCATAATTCATCTGGTGCTTTGATTTAATTTTCCCATGTAATCTTTGTTTTCCTCTTAAATCCATATTTAGAATTAATCTATAGTTGTGATTCTCTAATTATTGTTTCCACATTTCTCACCCTCACCCTCATACAATGATTTAGCTTGATTTCATCGCCAAGACTGCCTACCTTTCCCATATGGAAAAGCCCTTTATTTCTGCATCATATAACTAAAAAAATAAAAAAAATTACATGGCTCCATGTCCTATGGATCTGTCTCCTTTCTTACCAGCAAACCATTCAAAATAAAAGCTTATTGAGCATTATACCTATCCTAATACTAGATTAGTTGAACAACCTAAGTGAGCGATCCCTCACAAATGATAGAAGGGCTAGATTCTAGCCTAAAATGCTTTGTGGTTACCTTTGGAATTTGTCTCCTTAGCCTAGGGAAATTTACAGAGTTCTAACAAAATCCACAAAATTGGAACTTTGTGTTTTTACCTTTGTCTTCATGGGGTTTATACCACTTTAGTACTATGTCACCCACATCAAATCTCTTTTCCCTTGTGAACTTCTTATCAAATTAGTGCCTCACACAAATTTGATGAACAACAAATATTTAGTTGGCCTTGAGCCTTTATTCCTCAAGTTTGAGTAAAGTGTCTATCCTACTCTGAACAAGAATATAAGGTCTACCTTGTGACTCTTGGGACAGTTGCAAGGCCAGGAGATACAAGTTCAGGGGAATGATAACTTCTTTATCGTAAACTAAAAAGTCTGGTGAGGTTTTTAAGGAAGGCTTCAGACTTACACAGTCAGACCATAATGCATTAGTCAAAACAGTATGCCAGTTATTTTTCTTACAGAAAAATTATTTCTTGATTATGTGGATAAGATTTTTATTTGTTGATTCAACCAAACCATTTCCCTATGGGTAATAATTAGACACATGTTTTAAAACAATCCCATTTTCTATTGTGAATTCATATATCTTAGAAGATGAAAAGTAATCCTCATTATCAAAGAAAAGTGATCTAGGAACTCCAAACTTGGTTAAAATGTTTTGTTGTAAGAAATGGATGACTTCATGGTCATTTACTTGTCTTAGTGGAACTAATTTTGACCATCGGGTAAATAATTTGTAGTTGTTAGGATATATCAGTGTTGCTTTGATGAGTGAGAAAGTATTTATCTAATAACATCCTAGCCTCACTGTTTTGATGGCTCCTCAAATACTACTAGTAGTAGTGGGGCAGGTGACCTTTGATCACAATTAGTGCATTTGTGACAAGATAGGCACTTGCGCACATAAGTGTGAGCATGCTTGAATAGAGTAGGCCAATAATAACCAATCCTCATAGATTTATGCGTTGTAGTGTTTCCTGCATAGCGGCCACCTTTTGGTCCATCGTACAAGTCTCTATGTACCTTCTTTGTATCCTTCGACTCAAGGCATCTTAGCAAGACACCATTGTCGTGCTTTCAGAAAATAACTGCACGTACTAGTTGATAAGGAAAATATTTCAAACATATTTTCCTCTTGTTTATTCGATAGGTGTGTGGGAAGGGTGTCATTCTCTATAAATTACCGAAGATCAAAATACCATGGCATTGTAGACGTGGATTGAGGAACATGTTTAATATTTTACATTTTTATCTCTTGCTCCCAACTTGAAACATCTTGCTCGGGAGCATCTCTTGCTTCGACTAATAGCTTACAAAGGCCATGAACCTTTATTGTATGAACTAGTTTGAACTCCAGATCATATTTGTGTAAGAAGGTCATTTAGTTAGCTCTCTTCTCACCTAGCTCCTACCGCAGGAACAATTTTTTCACTAATGGATAAGATACAAATATGATCATGTGAGATTTCAACTGATAGGGCATGAAATACTTAACTACCTTGTATTTAGCAGATGATTATTTATCAATGGAAGGGTAATTGAAATTTGGGTCTTGCAGACTAGAGCTCATAAAATAAATAAGCTTCTCATTTCCTTCCTTATCATTTTTGAGTCAACATGACTGTAATCAACAAATCTAAAGCAAAGGTATAGAGCAGGAAATCTTCACCATAATGTGGATTGAATAATGTGGGTGCACCAATAATAACCTACTTAATTTGAGTAAAACTATCCTTCCCTTGTTTATCCCAATTATATGTTGCATCTTTCTTAATCATCTCATGTATAGGTTTTACTATTTTAGCATAATCATAAATGAATTTCATTAGGAAATTGATTTTTCCCAATAAATACAACATAGCATTATTGTTCACTAGGAATGGGATATGTGTGATTTCTTTGACCCTCTCAGGATCAATTTTAATTTTTTCTTTATAGTGACATGCCTTAAGAGAATCCCTTCTAACACACCAAAGCCATTTTTCATGGGATTAAGATAAATCCCAAACTTTCGACACCACTCAAATATATGTTTCAGATAACATACGTGATCTGATATTTTCTTGGAAAACACAGTAACATCATCCAAATAAACAACTATAGTCTGACCAATAAGGAAATGGAAAGTGATGTCCATCACTCTTTGGAAAGTGATGTCCATCGCTTGGGGGTTGATAAGCCCAAATTGAATTAGCTTGAAGGAAAATGTCCCCCATTTGGTCATGAGGGTAGTTTTTAATTAATCAGGTTCTGCTACTAGCTCTTGATTATAACTAGAGAAACCATCTAGTAGCGAGAACATCTCAAACCTAGATATTGTTTGAAGGATCTGTTCCATGGATGGCACTAGGTAATTGCGTTTATCATAAACATGGTTGAGATTTCAGAAATCAACACATAACATAATTTCACTAGAATTTTTTCTAGCTTGGACCAAATTGGAAACCCAAGTGGAATGTCTAACTTTAAAAATTATCTGAACATACTATTATCACTCAAAATTTTCTCTAGAAGTTATCAGATGAAGGAAAATGACAGAGGTAACCACAAACCAAATTTTAAGCATAGGCTCTAGCCAACCTATGGCTCATAGAGGGCTCTCTATATGATTTAGCTTTATTTGTTGGGATTTCAGGCTAGTTCTGAATGTTCAGGGGGTTTTTGAATGGTGTTGACGATTGGATAATGGAATCCTTAAAATAGATGGATAGAGTGATGTCTTTAGACCATTGGGCTATGGAGTCAACAGAAGGGAAACATAATAGGAATTAACTCACTAAAGGGAATATTCAAAGGGCAAGAAAGCAGAGTAGAGTGCAGGTCTCTGGGAAGGGTGAAATAGTTTGAATGACGGTGAGAGAGCAATCAAGAATTCTTAGACCAGGACTTAAATGAGGAACAGAGGGTAATCGGAAATAGAGGGAAAATAACAATCTTTTGCTATATATTATAAAGAGACAACCTAAACTAAGGAGAAATTAAGAATTCCTTAACTTAGATATCAGTAGAAAACATTCAAATGCATAATAGTTAAAACATAATGCAATTAAGCAAATTCTGAGATATCATTCCATGTTATAGCATTCAGATTCAAATATAGATTGTGGAAAAACTTTTAAGAAAGAAAACAACAACGTGAGAAAATACTTGTCTGCACTTCACTTTACACATGAATCCTGTGAAATATCTTGTCTTTATTCATCAATATAGCTTGCTGGCCCAGTCAGTGATACAATAGCTTTACAGTCTTTTGATCAAGAAGTCTATAGAAATGTCTAAGAATCCACCCTACGTACTTTGATTTGTGAAGTATTTATACAAAAATTTATTACAAAATATCTGAAACTAACTTGAGATTTAATCTAGGAAATACAAATATCTTCTTGCAAGAATATAGAGACAACTATTGAACTTCTTTCATGTTGTCTCTTTTATTATGGTGTTGCTAGCATTTATAGTTTGGTTTGTAGCCCTTTATGCTCTTTGCTATTTGAACTTTCATACTGGAGGCTTTAGTTACTTTTGGATTTCAGCTGATACTCTTTAGCACTGATACTCTTTAGCCATGCTGACCTGTCTTTACCCTTTACTCTGCTGACTGTACATTAACATGTTTACTACATTTTACTATAGTAAATCAGTCAATTTTTCCCATAATTTTGTATCAGCTAACTTGATTTTCAACATCCTTCTATATATCTCGTCTGCCTCAGTGTACTTAGCAAAAGTAGGCCTAGTGATGAATAGGTGTTTCACCTCATGCTGGAGGAAAAACATGTTTTCAATGTCTAGTAAAGAATTTTACCTGTTGGCAATTCCTTTATTGATGATGTACTCACCTATTCTTTAGCTAGCTATCTGATTTTGTTGTTATAATCCTATTGTGTCATGAGCTTATCATTTATGACCAAGGGACTAGGTAACCCTTTCTCTCTTAAAATTTCAAACTTGGTCATAAATCTATCAACTGCGACCTGCATATTTTAACACTTGTCCTCCAAGTTTAACATTAAGTTTTTCTTGGAAATGACCTTTCTTACCTCAAAAATTGATTCTGTCCTATCCTTTATATCCAGTTCTTGAAGTTCATACTTGTTCTTACTGTTGAGGAAGTGGATAAGTCTGGTTCAATCTTTAGGCATGTTTCCTAGTTCTTCCTTGAATTTTTGGATAGCTTTTGTAGCTACATTTATCAGATCTATCGGTTCAAAAATCACTTGAATTTATCGCCAAATATCATTGATAAAGTCAATGATATTGGCTTATAATAGTTCCTTGGCTTGCCCAAGGGGTTCCTTTAGTGTTAGATCTTTCTCCATGGCCCTTTAATCTTTCATTCATTCTGGTAGCTTTCTGCACTTCTTCCTTGTGCATGATCTTGGCAAGCTTGCAATTTGTTTCCAAGATTCTCACCTTTTCTTTCAATTTGTTCATTTTTGTAACCTGCATAGACATTTCCTCCATGACTCTGACCAAATCCACTACCTTTTCTCCTGATGCACCTGCTGCTGATGTAGACTATGTTGAAACTAGTTGTGCTATGGGCATGGAGTTGTGGGAGCCAATGAGGCTTCCAACATTGAAGGGATTGTTGTTGAGACCATTGGGATGGAATTTGTAGATGTAGTGGCAATATCACTTTGCTTAAATTGAATTAAAGTGTCTAATTATTTCTCTGTCTCCCTTAACTGGTCATTAAGTTTTAGGACCATGTCCATCAACTCTTCATGTCTGGTTTGGGTCTCTAAGACCTCTTGTTTTTGGAGATGTTGCAGCTGAGGTATATTTAATTGTTTTTTCAGTACAACAATGTCACCATTTTTCTTCTTTATCAGCTATTCGGTAGCTTTGATATATTTTGGATCATGTCCCAATTCAATTACTAAGTCTTCCAAAGACTTGATTCTAGTATCCTTGGCTTGTGAGGAGGCCTTCTCTAATTGATATTAAGCTGAGATATTGCTTAATGAATTCTACAGTTAATGGGCAGCTATGGCTTTACCTGTGAGGATGGAGTACATCATCTCTCTAGACTATTTGTGCAAATCAATTTGGTCTATGGGATGAATATCCCTTGCGATCACTTCAAAATCAATTCTCTTGTAATCTGCCATTCTCCTTGGCTATTATACAGTTGGTTTTATGAAGGACATATGTAATTTTCCCTCCTTGATTTTGAAAGCTACATCAACCTTGTATGATTGGTAAGTGTGAGTTTGAGATACTGAGCATAAGTTTGGGTCTTTAGTTTCTCATTTCTCATCTTGATCTCTTTATATCTATATTTTATATCCTTATCCTTATCAACAAGCCTACTGAATGAGGCTACTTCGACACTTAGCTGTATTTCCAAAATCTGGGTCTGTGATGTGGATGGTCCCTGTGTTTCCTCAGATACAGTTCTGCCTTTACTTCTGTCCAGCTCAGTGTCAATTATTTCTACTCAGCCTTCTCTATCTTCTTGCTCCAAAACAAGGTTTAGCCTGGGCCTTTTGCTCTGACTAGTCTCATATTGTACATTTGATGTGCCCATTCTTAAACTTGAGGGTTCCTCCCTAGGCCTTTGGGTTCTTTTCCTCATTCTAAGGAGTCTAGATGATAGGAAGGGTGCTTATGGCTGGCTCTTGCTGTTTAGGTACCTGTAAAACCGAGGTCTCATCAAACTGTCTTTCTAAGTCACATAAGGCATTCTCTACATCTACCTTTTTACAGTCTCTGTT
The DNA here is from genome assembly GCA_000404065.3 of Pinus taeda. Classification (NCBI taxonomy): domain Eukaryota; kingdom Viridiplantae; phylum Streptophyta; class Pinopsida; order Pinales; family Pinaceae; genus Pinus; species Pinus taeda. The sequence continues at coordinate 157,368 of APFE031162030.1, read as the reverse complement.
TGCAAGAGTGTTTTCCACCCACTCAAATTGATTTGCACATCTTTCTATCTCTAGTATGGGGTGGTGAACATAATTTCCCAGCTTGGCCTTCTTTCTCAATCTGGTCATAAATTCTTGAGGGTCATACCTCCACATGAAACTCTTTTGAAACTTCATTGCTGCAAAATTTGGTCTACCTCCTTCCATGCCTATCTAGGATTGCAGATGAAAGGGAGTAACTGGTTTTTCACTTTAAGTTGTGATCTTCCCTTGGCCGAGACAATCTATCTCACTAGAGTTCATTATTTGTCTATAGTACTCTAGAGCATATAACCGCATGGGGAGTTATTTGGGTAGTTTATATGGTGCAAGCTAGAAACCATAAATTCTTATCTTTGTTTGCTTTTGGTAAAGGTACCAATCTCCCACTTTGCTTTTTTTACACAAATGAAGGACCCTTTTGATCTCTAGACTTATCTTGGATGGAGGGCTTCCTTTCGGAAGTCATGACTCAATGAACAAAAGAATCTATGAAATCTGAATAGGTATATGGTGACTCAAACTTATGGAATAGTCGGGTCCAAAAAATGATAGACTTGGGTTGGCCTTTGGTATCTAGCATCTGGAGGGGAAAAGGAAATTTTCCTGGCTGATAATGTAGGAACATATGGTAGAGGATAGATGAGTATTTGAACACTCTTTTGTTGTGAATCCTGGTCAATTGTTCATGCATTCTCTCAGCTATAAACGCAGCCTAATTGTACAAAACAACAGGAGGCTATCCTGGGGTATAGATTGACACGAAGGCTAGGATAAGTTCATCAACAAATTCATCAGCGAAGTAGCCTAGGACACATGATATCATGGTGATGATTTGTTTTCCACTTTTAGAGAACATGGAGAAAAGATATGGGGGGGAGTTTTAGGAATTTGTTTCTCTTCAACAATGAAATCTTGGAACAATTGGACTAGTCTAGAGGGACTTAACTTGGAATATTGGTCTAAGAAATTTCCAACTAAGAGTGGAGTCAGGTTTGGTCCCAATTAGAGTTACATCATTTCATTTATGGAAACAACTGTAATGGTGAATAAAATATTTTTTTCAGGGCACATAATAGCTCTCTTGCTGGGACTGTAACAGGCATGGCACTGGTGGACAAGTTCAAGGAAAGCATGTACCTGTGGGAACTAGTATTTGGGAAAATTTGACTCCCAAAGGCCAATATCATTAGCATGGTTGAGGTATCTGTCCCTACTTAAACAATGGATTTTAAGCAAGAGGTTCTTGGCAGATGTATCCTCAATTTGGAAATCCCTGTCAGCCAAGGGAAGGTGGTCAAGGTCCAAATGGGGAGTTGTGATAGGTCTGACGTCCAAGGCAATACGGGCAGCCATAATTTAGTGCTTGTGGATTTAAATTAGGCTTTACAGGTTTATTCGGAAGTTTTTCACGGAACTTGGGATTTTGCAAAAGGGCCTGGCCATGGGTTTTAAAATTTAAAGTATTTATTCAATTAAGTTTACTTATTTGAAACATTAAACAAGGCTGAGAATTTTCGAATTTGAAAAGGCGAGTGACAATTTGTGGTAAAATACCTAGAATTGGGTGAATAATCTGCAAATTTGGAAGTGGTTGTAGAGGTTCAAATGGTTCTCGTACCGATTGAGAGGTCGATTGTGGTCTCTGCAACTTTCTTCAGAAGTGAATTTGGAGTTTAAATGGTGAATTTGGCATTTGTAGGAATTTACACTAGTTTGCAGAGAAAATGAGAGAAAAAGGGTAAAAAGGATTTCTTGACCTTTTATGGAGCAATGGTTATTTTTTGGCAGGTGATTTTGAATGAACAATAGGTGGTTTGGTGGGTTGAGTGGGGAGGTGGTTTCCCAGACCATCGCACCACTTATGAGGCCAAGGTAGATTTTGGGAGAGGTCACCTGATATAGTTAGAGCTTGACATGTAGCCTTTGGGGGGTCGAGGAAAGCCACTTTATCGGGCGGGTAATGTTCCTCCATCGGGTGTGGTTGATATGGCTGTGGACCTTTAGATGAGAGGGAAGTTGATCCAATGGCAATCGGGCAACAAACTTGCATGGAGGAAATGAATGGGAGTTTGGGGGGGGGCCAAGGGCCTTAATCATTGCCATTTGTGATTATCGTGGGGTTAATCATGAGGTTAGGGGATCGGGTGGGGCTTAATAGAGGTTTAACTCAACTTTTGGTAAAGGTTGGGCATCAGGTGAGCTCGATATGGCTGTGTACTGTAGGATTTGGGCGCAAATGATCGGACGGTGGCCAAGTGAGGGAATAGCACAGACGAAATGTACAAAGGTTTTAGGTGGGGCACGATGCTTTTTTTTTATCAAGTAAGAGTGGGACATTCCATTAATCTATCCAATAAAACATAAATTACATGAAGCCACACCTGATTTGTGAGAGTTCAATAGGTAGCAGGGCAGGCAAAATCTGAACCACATACCCAATCCATGAGAAGACCGAACAAGAGAACCAGGGAGTTCCAGCCAAACACTTTGGACAAAAAGCAATCAAAATACCATGCGCTAAAAACAAGCCAGCATCAAACCACACTTAAATCTCTCTTACAGACTTGAAGAAAACGTTTTCGGGTCTGCAACGCCAAACCAACTTGTGTGAATGCATCTACGCCGTTGATCACCCGATGTAGATCCAATGGTCTTCGTAGATATCAGGTGGATAAATTGCATGAGGAATAACCACCCGATGAGAGTGGTTTTCTCTTGCCTCCTCACTGCTATGTGTCACACAAAGAGTGGAATCAGGGCCTTTCCTCAAAAAACCAGATACCACTTGGACCCCGTTTGATAAACCACAAGTGGTTTTATAAACGATTGCCTCGCGGAATATCTTGCTCGTTCTGTCACCAAGCAATAGCCGATAATCAAGTCCATTGAACGATTCATGAGCCATCCTCCCAGACCCTCTTCCAAACCCCATCAAAGCGAAATGAAACTTAACGACCAAACTTGTGGTGCTCTCAAAGTCAGTCCTTTCGCCACACCTCTGAAGGAATGCTAAGCTTTGGATTGGGCCAGTGCTAAAATGGACAACCAATTTAGGGTTCCCTGTCCTCCTGCCTATCTCCTACATCATTTAGGTCCATTCTGTTAATCCATAGTTCCATACCTTTGTTTGCTTGATAGAGACAGTCCTCTAGTAGTTTGCCTGGGGATAAGAAATCCCAGACATACTGAGAATCCCTATCCATATTGGTGACTCCTTCATTCGCCAAAAAATCCGCTAACATGTTAGCTTTCCTTTTCACATGGACAAATTTGATAGTTCTTACAGTTTTCAGATGGGAGTAAATGCGATGAAAGATCTGCAAAAGCTTCCAATGCTTTGACACTTTATCAGGAGAAGTACCATTGCATATTTGCTTGGCCACTCTAATGGTCAATTCCGCATCTACTTCAATGATAACATTCTGTGAATTTGAATCCACCAAGATTTCAAGCATTTCTCAAGTGCCATAAGCTTCGCCATGTTATTAGTGGACTTCCCCAAGTGGCCATGGAAAATATTCTTTATCTGACCCTGATCATCTCTTATAGCACCCCCAAATCCAGCTAACCCTAGGTTTCCCTCAGATGCTCCATCTATATTAACCTTTAAGAAACCGTAAGGAGGAGGCTTCCAAATGTTAATAATTGTTTTTAATTGGCTCACTCCCTTAATTATGCCCTATGGGCTTATGGACTGGAGACCCAAGTAAAGTAGAATACTCACCTCTTGGGGCAGAGGAGGATCCTTGGGAAGTGTCCTCAACAAGCTCCTTAAAGTGTCTTTGAGCTTCCTTATAATTTGGTCAATTAAGATTTTGGACTTGCTTGATTTGTTTTTGAAGATCAACTATTGCACTCTTTCCAAATATTCCAAATAACAAAGCTTGGAACCACAAACCAAGCTTTATTAATGATTTCATTCCATGAGAAGTTTGTCCTCCAGTTCTTCAAAGTGTTGGATATGCTGAGTGTATCCCTACCTATTTGTCTGAAGATAGAGGCCACCCACTCCCACATGTTGGATGTGAAAGGATAGAGGTTGAGAAGGTGTTTCATCGTCTCCTCTTGTGAGCCACAAAGCTAACATTTGGAGGGACCAACGAAGCCTTTTCTTAGAAGATTCTCCCAAGTTAATATTTTCCTTTGATGCACTAGCTAGATGAATAACTTTATTTTCATCTAGTGGGGGCTCTGGCATAGCTTCTTCCAGACTTGATCATGATTCATATAGTTAAAGCTTGTTATTTCCTATTTAGTTTCTTTGAGATTAAAGTTACCTTCAGAATTTTTTCCCCATATTAATTTGTCAGGAAAGGAGGATACCAGAATCCTTCTATGCTCTAGATCGTGGGTGAGAGCCTCTGCCTGGGCTTTCAGAGGACTCTCATCATTGTGGCCTAGATCCTTCCAATTCCTCCATTTCCCATTATTCCTTTCCTGGTCCCAGAAGTCTTTTACCATAAGTATAACTTTGCTATCTGTGACACTCTTGAGTGCTGATAATTCATCCTTATATAGATTGGGTTCCTGTTTCCAATCATCCTCCCAAAATTGTGCTAGGTTCCCTACTCGAATTTCCCAGAAACTATGTTGCTGAAAAATACTTTTATTTTCCCATGCAAGGTTCCAAATATGGGAGCCCCTAATTTTCCCTGACATTCTGATGTGATCCTTCTCCTACCAATACTTGGCATATTTTTGTTTCCAAAACTTAGCCTAGGGAGCTGTTGACTCCTTGATCCACCTCCACCAAAGTTTTTCTCTCAAAACTCTGGTGAGGGTGTCAAGGTCATGAAGCCCCAAGCCACCATGGCTTTTGGGCTTACAAATCTTGTCCCGGGCTACTAATGCCCACTTCATTTTCTCTTCTCCTCTACCCCATAGAAAATCCCTTTGTATGCTCTTGATTTGCTACTTAATACCCTTAGGATAAGGAAGAGTTGAGAACATGACAATGGGAATTGCCTGCAAGACCGCCTGTGTAAGCACCAGGCACCCTACCGAATTTAGTGACCTACATGTGCATTTTATGACCTTGTCCTGAAGTTTAATTATTATTGGCTCCCACACTTTCTTTCTTAGAGGTTTACCAGTAAGATGTATGCCTAAATACTTAGAAGGTAGATGTTCCCTTTGAAACCCTAGAATTCTGGTGATGTTTCTCTAAATAGCAATGTTAGTGTTAAAGAAAAAAACTTTGGATATGTTGAGGCTTACCTATTTGCCTATTGCCATAGCAAAGTCATTTAATATGCTTTTGGTTGCTTTGGCTTCCCTGATTGTGGGTATGCCCTACAACATTGTGTCATCCACAAATTTTTGATGAGTATTTTCTGCTCCATCCAAGGTGAGTTTGATGCCCTGTATTCGTCCTTCAGCATTTGCTATTTTGATCACTTTTCCTAGCCCTTCCATCATGAGAACAAAGAGGAAAGGTGAGAGTGGATCTCCCTATCTAAGACATTTGGAGGGAGTGAAGGTTCTTGATGGAGCACCATTAAGCAGTATGGAAAAACTGGTCGTGGTTACAAGTTCCATAACCCATCTTATCCAATTTTGGTCGAAGACATAGGCTCTTAGAATTTCTCTTATATAAGAACAACTTAGTTTGTCATAGGCTTTCGCTAGGTAGAACTGAATGATCATACCAGCTTGTTTGTTGGTCATGAGAGGGTGTACCACCTCATGAGCTTGGATGTTGTTTTTGAGGATTTGTCTTCCTTTCACATAGCTTGTTTTCTCCTCTGAGATGAGAGATGGTAGAAGGGGCTTGAGTCTATTGGCTATCACTTTAGAAATAATTTTATACACCACATTACATAAGGCTATGGGTCTAAAATCATCCGGAGTTAGGGCATTTCCCTATTTTGGAAGCAAAGCTATGAAGGAAGCATTAAGAGCCTTCAGAACCTTTTTGGATTTTCTTGAGTCTTCCACAACCTCAAGGATATCCTGTTTGATTGTCTCCCAGCAAGCTTTGAAGAAATCAATGTTGAACCTGTTATCTCAAAATCAGACCCTGATAGGCTGCTGTGATCAGGTAGACTTTAAGTAACTATTTCAAACCTAATTTTGGTTGAGGCTTAGCCTTCTCAATCTTAGAGGGATCTCTCAAAAGATTAATGATTTTTTATTATGAGTAAGATGGCTAACTCTTATGAAACAAATGTAAAAATGTGAGTGGTGGAAACAACTTTTCTGAATAACTTTCCAACCCTTTGTACATCAGCTCTCATATTCGGCTTTATGTAAAGACTCTATTTTTAGTAATACAGTACTTTGGATTTGCTTCTCAGGAATCAGAAAGAGTTCGATGCTTTGAATGTCTTTTATTTTTCTCTTCCTATTATCTATAGTGGTATGAATGTGTGATTACATAGAAATCACTAACAGTGCTCTAATTTCCTTCATGCATTTGTAAACTGTGTTGGTTCTTTGTATTTCTAGTGTATTCTACATGCATTGAGTTCTAAATGCCCTTACTTCTATTTAGAGCTAACCTTACTGTCAATACTGAAGCATATCTGACTCCATAAACCCAATGGATACTTTCTAATTGTGTTTCCACCACTCACATATTTACATTTGTTTCATAAGAGTTAGCCATCTTACTCATAATAAAAAATCATTAATCTTTTGAGAGAGACCTCTCAGGTTGAGGAGGCTAAGCCTCAACCAAAATTAGGTTTGAAATAGCTACTTAAAGTCTACCTAATCACAGCAGCCTATCAGGGTCTGATTTTGAGATAACAGAACCCATCCGGGCTTGGTACTTCTCCATTTTGCATTTCATTAGTCACTTCACTGACCTTCTCCTCCAACACTGGCCTGTTGAGATTGTGGTTGTCCTCTTTGGTAACTAGCTGAGGGATATACTAAGTGAATCGGTCGATGAACCTGGATCTATCCTCCAGTGGCTCCTTTGCTATGTTGGGGAAGTGTTGTACAAAAAATGATTCCATATCATTGTGAGAGACAAGCTTAATCCCTTGAGAATCTTCGATATTTATGATTCTGTTGTGTGCCTTGTGAGGCATGGTGGATCTATGAAAGAATTTTGTATCTCTTTCTCCCTCTCTAATCCACTGTATCCTTGATTTATATCTCCAGAAAATTTCCTCTTGCAAGCATCGATCTTCCCATTCTACCTACAAAGAGTCAGTTAGCTTTTTTTCGCTCTTCGGTGAATCCATATGTGATGCTGATCTAATTGAAATGTCAAGAACTTTAAATATTAGTGGCCTTTGAAATGTTGTTGATGTTACCTTGCAAAGTGTTATTCTATGCATCTACATTATTGATACTTATGACAGTAAATCTTTTAAATCTTAGGGCTTTCTCTTCGGGCTTCAACTTCAAAGATCACCACCCAATCCAAACTAGACTTTTGAAAATAGAATATGTACAAATGGGAAATGAAAATTAGTAACTAGGTTCAACATAATATTTTAGCATTCGACCATTCATTGGCCCACCTTCTGCATCTGTACCATCAATTTCTCTTAGGAAGAAAACATTATTTCCTCTGTAAGCATAAATGACATAGGGAACTTTCCATAGGAAATAAAATTTCCCATGTTTACCTTTGTCTTCCCTCCTTGAATCCCACTTGAGCACCTTGTCACCCAAGTAGAAATCTTCACCCTTTGTTCTCTTATCAAAAATCTTTTTAACCATTTCCTGCGCAACTTGAGTCCTGATATAGACATCTTCTATAGTTTCTTATAGGTGAATAGTTTGGTTGATTCTTCTTTGGTACTGTTAGTGTCAGTATTGTTAGCCTATCACCTAGATCAAAAAATTGCTTTTACCATGATCTTCTTAGGCTTTCATCATCAAATTTTTCTGTTACTAGGTTTACACAACAACTTTGGTCATTTTATGGTCGATCCAAGATAGAGTCATTGTCTAAAATTTCACTCATGCTGGTTGTTTATCATATACCATGAAAATGGGTTAAGACATCATCATCATTCCATTAGGTCTTAAGTCATCCATTAGATCACAAGGGTCCCCAAGGTCCACCATTTCCATAAATATCAGAAATAAGTCAAACATGACAAAGCAAAGAGTTCAAGAATTGAAAGATGTTTTATTCACATTTTCATGACATGAAAAGTTTCAGATGAAGGAAGCAACAACACTCAATAGTTGCAAAAATCACATTTGCAATGGTAAATGTAAAATCTCCCTTCAAAAAGTGAAATCATCTCACAAAGGAGGATTAGTTTCTTTTCTCCTTTTGAAAAAGTGAAGAAATTACCCCTATATAAATTCAAAAAGACTCAAAACCTTTTCATTCATCTCCCATTCACTCTTCATCACTGAGCTCACTTGCCTAAAAAGCAAAAAAATCCCTTTCCCTAGGAGAATTTGGCCAAAAATTGTAGGTGGTACATGTAGATACACTGCGCTTCGCCTTGCAAGCAACCATTACGCAAAGGAGAACTGCGTTGTGCGTAGGACGAGTGCCCAAAAAACACCCACATTTCCCCAAATTCAAAATTATTGCTTTCAAACTCAGTAAAATTGCTTCCTAAGGCTGAGGGACAAGTAAGTAGATCATTTCCCTTGATTTTTTATTTCCCATTTGCATTCCATGTTGATAGTTTCTCAAGTTAGGGTTTGTAGCAAAAAATCCACGGGAAATGGTCATCACAATTTTTCATCTCCTAAACATGTAAAATGACATTCTACACCTGCACACATGTATGATGAGTAATTCTGACCAATCCATCCACCTCCAAATCAAGTTTAAACACTAAACAAACAAAACCCTACCTCATTCCTAGAGTTATTTTGGGCAAATCACATCATAAACCTTCTTGGTCTCACTTACAAGCAACCAAATTTGTTCACCATCTTCCTCACTCATTTCCATCAGTTTTTCAGAGCCATACCCTCTTTCACAAAACCCCTCCCATTATTTTGTCAAATCTCTCACATATCACTTAATTTTCATACTCACCTCACATCCATCTTGACTTCCTTCTACTTGGACTTTGTGCATCATGGAAATTGATTCTTCACTAGAAAGAAAGTGACAACACAAAGGAGGGAGGATTCTCAGATACGAACCATCAGATTGCAACTAGATCAACTCCTATCCTTTCATCAAGTAGTGCCTTGAGGATGTTCACTGTTTGGATTTTTGTAAAAGAGTAAGTGAAGCAGGGTTCTATGAGCAGGTGACAGATTGGGTAGCTACACATTTGAAAAGGGAGACTACTATCATGGCTGGTATTGAGTTTAGCTTCTCAATGGTTTCCATCTCACTAGCAACTGGTTTACCAGACAATGGTGAATATTGGTTCAAGGGAATGAGTCTAGAGCTTGAAAACTATAAGCCCTTCTTAAAGACTCGATACAGAGACACACATACTCACCTTATGCCTTTAAGATATTTTCTTGAGAAGTATGCTCCTTTAATTAATATCATCATGAGGTTCTTTACTTGTGAAGGTAGATTCTCAAGGTTGTATGCTTATCATATTCGCCTCTTGATGCACTTCACATCTCAACAACCACTCAACATGTGTAATTACCTATTCAAGAGTATTTCAAAAATGTCTGAGAAGATATAGTTGAAGGAAAAAGAGCACTCTACAAGCTTGTTCCATCACAATATCATCAAAACCATTGTCCTTCATTAGTTGGCAGAGAGGGGTATGGCTTGGGAAGCCTTTTTAGAAACAGCTCTAAAATGGCATGAGGAAAGTGCAGCATCTTAGTCCACAAGTGCACCAAAACAACAAACAGAGATGGGGTCATCTAGAAAACCAATAGAGGAGATTTAGCTACCTAGGCCAGAGGTCACCAAAGTGTATAATAATGGGCAGAGGCTTGTGCTTTCTTCTCACAAAGACAAAGGGGCCAAGCCTTCTTCATCGACAAAGGAGGCATCAACAGCAAAGGATAAGAAGACAGTTCAGCATGAATTTGAGATTATTGATTTAGAGGATGAAGATGAAACTTCAATTATGAAGCAGACTATTAGGGACAAGGACTACCAAATCAAGGAGCTAGAAATAAATATGGAAAGAGCAAAGTTCATTATATCATTCCTTGAACAAGAAAACAGTCAACTCAAAGTAAAAGAGTTGATCCTAGAAAAGGAGAAAGCTAAGATAATGCAAAAAGTTGGCAAAGCAAAAGAGAAAATAACATCAAGCAAGCCTGAAGCATCAAAAGTGAAAGGGAAAATGAAAATACCAAGAACTAGAGGTCTCAAGGAAGCTTTGCAAGAGGAACAAAAGCAAACATTACTCAATGAAGACCTTGACCTATAAGAAAGAAATGCCCTAGAAGTACGTCAAGATAAAGAATATTGGCTCAACAGGGTGAATGAACACTTGGAGAAGCTCCTAGAGAAGGAAAATAGAGATAATCAAATGCTCAGACACATGGTGCAACACTATCAAGCTCAAAACATGATCGCCAATGTCAAAGTGAAACAACTCAAAAATGAGCTCAAGGAGACAAAAAAGGATCAAAAGGATGAGGGAAACTTGGGGATGTTTGTTGAAGCATCCATGAAGCTATAAAAAACTCATTTTTACACCTTCCCTCCAATTTTGAGCTGAGCATTTTGTGTTTTTTGGCAAATTTTGGTGTAAATTCAGAAATTTGGCCTTTCCAGGGCGCTGCGCTTTTTCCTCAGGCATCCATTTGAGGAAAGGTTTACATTTTTAGAAAGGTCTTGGAATCATATAAGAACACATTGGCCCAAATTTTGCATAGGTGGCTTAGTTTGGGATAAAAAGGCAAAAAAGTGGCAAAAAACTAGCATTCTCAACCATTTTTTGACAGGTGCTGCGCTTCTAGAGTGACCTTGGGAGAATGGATTTTTGAAGGTCTTCTAGTGCTCCAAATTCAGAAATTAAAACTTTTATGGAAACTAGACTTGAAGGGCTAGTTTACCATTCTCTCAAATGTGAATTTTACCCCTATAAGGCACCCAAAAATCAGCTCAACGTCGGCATTATGTTTTTGCACTTTTTGTGTTTTTAATTGTAAAATTTCACTGTGTAAAATTTCTAGTTTCTAGTCTAACTTCGTCAAAGTCAAGATTCTCTATGTAATGGCACACGTTACGAGGCTAGGTGATGTAGGCATGAATAAATGCATATCATAGGTTGTTTTTGATGTTTATTAAGCCTCATAAAAGAAGAAAATTCCTAATCAACTCTTCATGAGGTGTTTGAGTTGAACCTTCTCACTCTCACCTGTTGGTTGAGAGAATATTAGAGTCAGTTTCTCCACCAAGGAATTCGACTCCTGAAGGTGGGAAAGAAGTCTAGGAGAGTCTATAAGTAACATTTCACCTAAAGAGAAGAGGGTTGAACTTTTTGTGAAGGAGGCTTGCATTGTAATCATCTTTCAGCTAATACAAATACAAGTTGCAGCTATTTTCAAGGAACTCTATCCCAGTGAGTTCATGGTGCTTGTACTTAATTATTTTTGTTTTATCATGGTCTAAACATCTTTATCTACATTATATCTCTTCTTTCTATGAATACCTTTGATAAAATACTCAGAATTCTTGTTTTTCAAGATCTGTTATTTGGTTTTCATGGTTATGTGTTTTGTCTTCCTAAGCTAATGAAATCATGTTTATTTATGCTCATTAGTTTCTTCCACTTTATATCCTCTATGCTACACTAACAGATACTCGAATTACACCATGGCTTCTGACATCTAGATCCTTCTTATGCTTTCTCCTATATTCCCACTACCTCGACCTACTTGTGGCTCCAAACCCTAAGTTCAGCGAACCCTTTAAAAACCAATTTTTCACAAACAAATATACATATATAGAATAAGATTCATTTGATCTAAAGTCATATCATTGATAAGAGACTTAGACATATCCCTCTCATGCTCAGTAGGGATAGCTACTGAGCTGAAGTGGTTTGAGGTTACCCTTGTCAATTTCCTTTTCAGCCTAGGAGATTGTCAGGACTAACATTTTTGGAATCACTACTGGGGAACGATCATTAAATTATCCATGGGAAAAATATTAAGATCTTTCGAGAACAAGTTCTGTACCTCTCAGTTTCCAGTATCTGAAGATAGGCTAAATTCGTAAATCTCATCAATTTAGGGTGTATATATTATGGCTTCCAGAAGGCATACTAGGTCAAATCCTGACCCAAATCCACCCTTCATTGTTGAAGACCCTGAAAGACTACTCATAAAACTTAGACTACCTATCACTAAAAGTACAGTTCAAAAAATTAAAAGAACAACTTCTCTTCCTAAAAACCTATTCCCCTTTGAGAAAATTCCATTCGAAGAGCTTATAGAATTATCATTTATAAGGTCTAAGTCTGACTCTTGCATCTCTGATACAACACTAGAACCTTTAAAGGTTGAAACTCACTCTCTTTCTTCAAAATCTTTGTCTACTAAGACTGATCATGAACTGTGGTTAAACTTTGATAAGCTTCAAAGCCTTGCTGACCAACTCCAAATCACAATCGAAAAAGCTTTTGTTCAATACCAACTTGAATACTTAGCCACAAATTCATCCTCTTTTTCACCTCCAAGCTCATCTACGACATCTCCTAAAGCTTCAGTTTCATCATCTTTCCTGCCTCCTCCATTCGTTCTATCCTTGCCTCTACAACCAATTTTAGTATTTCCATCATCCTCATCACAACCTATACTTACACAACACATTGTAACACCTTCACTTTCTCCAGTAGTCATGGCAAGATTTGCGCCTCTTTTACTACCTGATCAACTTACTGCTTTTCCTCATAATTATGGCCAAAGACTTCCTTTGTTTGATGGAAGTGCATAAATTATAGCTCAGCAGTATGTTGACAAGTTAATAATCTTCATTGATTTAGAATAAATTTATGAGGAGAATTCTAAAATGAGGATTATCACTCAGAGTTTCTGAAGAGATGTTAAGAAATGGTTTCAAAGTCTGGCTGCAAACTCCATTAACAGTTCTCAAAGACTGATTGAATTATTTCTAGCTTGTTGGTGAGAGAAGAAAAACCCATTACAGATATTGGCTGAATATAATTCAATGAAAAGGAATCCTAATGAAACAATTCAAGAATTCACTTCAAGATTTAATACAGTGTATAATTCTATACCTAATGATATGAAACCTCCTCCTAGTTTGGATCTTCTTCGTTGCCCTGATGCTTTCGATCCAGAGATGGCCTATTAGCTCAGAGAAAGAGACCCAACTACTCTTGAAGAAATGCAGCGGAATGCAATCAGTGTTGAAGCCAATTTTCTCATTAAGAAGTCAAAATCATAGCCAAAGAGGGCAGAAAAGAGATTTGTTTTCAGAGAAGAGCCTGCATCATCTTTTGAAACAAAGCTTGACAGACTGAGAAAAACTATGGAAATAATGATGGATAAAATATCCGTAACTAATCGACAAGCTGAACCATCAGTGAGGAATCCTAACTTTCATGGACAGCAGCAACAATAGTTTAAAAATTGACAAAGAGAGCAGCGAAATCAAGATCCTCAAGGTCAAGTGAAAGCTCCATTTCAACAAAACTATACTGAAGGCTAGGAAGAAGATGAAGAAGAATTTGTAGATGCAAATCACTTCTTTCAAGAAGATGAACTTCCTACTTTCCTAATAGAAGAAGATCAGTTTTCTAAAGACTCTTTTATACCATATGACCAGCAATTTGTGCTTGCAAGTGAATATCTATAGGCTGATAGGACTGAAGAGTACCAAAGACAATATCAGAATTCCCTCAGTCATCTCCAAAATAAGTACAACTTAAGAAATAGAAATGTGCCTATTACTATAATTTAGAAAATAGAAAATTTACAAAAGGACACACCAAGCAAAGAAGCCTCTCCTATAGGTTAGAATAAAGACAAAGGCATTGTCACATAGAATCGGGACAAAACTAATGAAGCCTCCACTAGGAATGTGAGGAAGGACAAAGAAATGCAAATTGAAAGCCAAAAGAAGGAAACTCAAGCTAAATGCCAAACAGAAAGGAAGGACATTGCTTCAAAAGAGGTAGAAAAGCAATCCAATATTTTTAGTTTGGAAAATGAGATTTGTAAATTAAAGATAGCCATTCCCCTCACTGAATTGGTAAGGAGTGACAAATACAAATTCCATATTGTAAAAATGCTTAGGGCAGATCAGATGTCTGATACAGTCAATGTAGCTGATGATGAGCCATCCATCCTTTTTGGTCCATCCTTAGAAGGAGCTCCTAAAGATAGTCAAATTCCTCCCTTTTATCTAAGTCTTAAAATTCATGACCTTATCCTTCACAATGCTATGCTAGATTATGGTGCCTCTCATAATTTGATGCCTAAAGCCATCGTGGATAAACTAGGACTGAGCATCACCCGACCTTACCATGATGTTTATTCTTTTGATTCTATAACAGTGAAATGCCTTGGCCTTATTAAAGACGTGGTAGTGTCCTTAGACCAAATCCCAACCAAAAATGTACTTATGGATGTTGTAGTGGCTGATATTCCTCCTAGGTTTGGCATGTTACTTTCAAGATCTTGAGGAGAAAAATTAAAGGGCACTCTGCAACTTGGCTTTTCCTACACCACTATCCCTATTTTTGGACAAATCTAGAAACTTTATAGAGAAAAGAAGAGGAAATTTATGATTAGCAGTAAGGAAAAGCTAGTCAATCATCCTATACATGTTGTTCATACTGATATTGACTCTTTCATTATGTTTTGTGATATGGATTCTGTTGATGAAGAAAGTCAGTCAGTAGAAATTTCAGAATTTCCCAACCTAATGGGCAGCATACATGAAACTATCACAACAGAAAGTAAAGAAATCGGTGAGGAATCTAGATAGCCTGCAAATCCTATTGAGGAGATTCAAAGAATAGTGCAAAAAATAGAAAGTTCTGAGCTAGCCATTCAAGATCCTAAAAATCAAGAAATTCAATCTTCAAAAATTCTTTTTCCAAATGAAGAAAATGGTCTTTGGACCATGGAGTTTGATGGTGAATCTGGAAGAAAAGGAGCAAGAATTGGTGTTTGGATACTTGGGCCATTACATCAGCCAAACAAAATCCCTTCAAATGTGAGAATGAATTGTTACAAGCTGGCATTTGAATGTTCAAATAATGAGGCGGAATATGAGGCATTGATTGCTAGCCTCAAAATTCTGAAAAAGTTGGGAGAACAAAGGATTTCTATTTATGGTGACTCTGAGTTAGTGATCAAAAAAGTCAAAGGGGAATACTAGGCCAAACACCATAGAATGAGAGCTTATCACAATGATGCACTTGATATTCTCAAAACTTCTCTAGAATATACATTATCTCTTATTCCTAGAACTCAAAATCTCATAGCTGATTCACTTGCCACTGCAGCTAGTATGGTGAAAATTCCTTTTCATTCTAATCATTAATACTCCATCCATGTTAAGCATCACCGAGCTATCCTAGATAAGAGGTTTTGGAAAGTATTTGGTAATGATAAGAAAATAGAAAGTTTTCTGCAGTTGGAAGGATAATTTCAGAATTCTCACATTGATCATGCATACAATCTTGATGACTCCCACACTCATTCAGCTGATGCTGAAGTATTACAGCTCAAGGTTGACAACATTTCAAGAGCCTTGGTGCCTTTGAAAGAGTTATTTGACAAGGATGATATCACCAAGAAGCCCACCATGGTTCCTACTGAAAAGGGAGTAGAAGATGTTAACATTGGCACAACTGAGAATACTAAATTGGTCAAACTATTGTTGGCTGATAATTGGTTTCTTTTAAAACTCCTAATTACCCCAGATTAATAATCAACCTGGGCAAGTACTTTTATTCCAAGAGTGTACATGATATGTGCATGCTATAAATCCAAAGAGTAATGTTTCTTAAGAGGACGTATAGATGTTTGATACAAGAGTAAACGGATGCATCTAATAAACTCAAATTGCAATCATTAAAGGAAATATGAAATCTAAGCTTTGAGACTCAATCCTCTACTAGAATCCTAATCAAATCTCACACAAGCAATTCAATTAACAATGGCATCGTCCGAGAGCACAATAGCAATAACTCATCTCTTCTTAGCTTATTCAATCTAAATCATACTCAATATCTACAAAGCAATCCAAATAGAAATGATGTCAATCTGAGAGTTCAATAGCAATAACAAAACTCTTACAGTTGATTAATTCAATATGATTCACTATCTAAATAATTGAATATGGAATAAGTGCAAATCGAATCAAATGGCAGTGTTGTAAAACATGTAAAGGAAATGTACTACTTCAATACAAGAAAATGGTAATTAGTGAATAAGATGAACTCACAGAAAATAGGAAAATTATCAAGCAAATCAAGCTTACAAGAATAAAAAATATATAACACAAGGAAGCAGTTTAATCCACGAGAGGTTGGGCCCTTAGCCACCAACGAACACTGCTGAGCTACTTCAGAGGATACAAATGAACAACAACTTCAATTATATATTAATCATTGAACTTAAGTAGAATTACAATATGGTCGCATTCTCCAACAACATGCATCTGTAGCTTAAAATTACAATTTGAAATAATAGAGATCGATCCCCTTTCTTCCTATAATCATTTCCTTTTATAGTTAGGAATATGTAAAAGATAAATGCGATCCCTCAGGATCTCCCAATCCTGAGGGATTCGGACCTGATTTCTATCTTCAGACACCTTTCCTATTTCATGCTGATCCTCCTGATTTGTCCTTCGCCTTGTCCACAACTGACACATTCCATCCGTCATTTGTTGGTTTATGTTGTTCCATCATTAGGGAACAACAACTGCTCCTTTCATTATTTTTCTGCATAAAGAGGAGTAAAAGTTAGTCATGATAGCTAAATCTTAACTACGAGTAGTTTATGTGTTTCTTATCATAATCCATTAATATGTTACTGTATTAAGATATGAAAAAGATAACAAAAGAGGAAAAAGGTGATGAAATTAGGAGTAAATACATACCCATTTCATAACTCAACATACTCCCCTAGTTACCCTGTTTCATGTCTTCATCAAAAGTAAGTAGTTCTAATGCAGTTTAGTTAAAGAGTAGGCTGGAGAGGAAGCATCAAAAATTGGTCTAAAACCCTGATGTTGAGCCAGGAGCACAAGGGCAGGCCCTTTTTTTCCTTCAGGCAATTCGTAGATAGCTCGATAACCTTCAGGAGGATACCAAATAATGGGGCTACGAAACCGACATCCTAACCAATAAGGTCCTTCTCTGAAATAATTATGCTATAGGTGACAAAACAGGCCGCAGCTGCTTTAAAATTTGTATAATTAAATGGCTCCTTATCTTGCACACTACCAGTGGAGACCATCCACTTGAGCTTGGATGCCACGAAAGAGATTTCTTGAATGGAGAGGAAATATGATACTCCATTCTGTATAATCTACTTATGAATGGGCCCCAAAATTTTAATCACCCCTTCCCTTGTCATCAGACTCTTATGGTTGGTAAGCATTTGTAAAGGGTGCTTGGGTTCACTTCTTATCCAAAGATCCAATCCATGTTCCTACCTTTGGAATGCGGTATGAGCTTTAAACCATTTAAGTTGGTTAATTACAAATGAAATAAAGGCCTGGAATTGAACATCACCCACAAAAGGGTTAGGGTTTTTTTCCACCTCATTCTCTAATACAATATTATGTAGGTAAAATTCACAAAGAAGCCTTTGAACCTTTACACGATGTTGTTTGCAGCAATTTATAAAATCTTCAATTGTTCTTAATTCAATTGGTTTTCCAGCTCCCACGGCTTTAATTTTCAACAATAGGCATCGTTCTAGCAAAAACAAGGCATAATTGGTGGAGGGAGACCTCCATGCCAAGAGATATGTATATAGTGAGCAGATGGTGTCTGTCTGACCTGTGAGCCTATCTAGTTTGAGCTTGATTTTCTCCACTTTCTCTTTTTCCTTTCTGCATCTGTCGAAAGTCTTGCTCTCTATTGCATTCATTTCCCGAAGATATCTCTACAGCTCTTGATATTTTTGCTGGGAAATGGTTTCTTGTTCAAGTATTTCTAACACGAGCTGAGCTTGTGCCAATTCTTCCTGAAGATTCAGTATAATGGGGTCATTGTGTGTCCTAACTCCTTTGGCTTGTATGCTTGTCTGAGTGCTTATGCTATGAGAAGGGATGTTTTATGTCTGAATTTCTTTATTATGGGAGGTCCAAACCTCCGTCTTAGTAGCCATGATATAAGAGGGTACATCCTTTATCTGAGTATCTACGTCTACTAAAATTGCATGCTATTCCTCTTGGGTGATGACTGTTTGAGTAGGCATGGGCTCAGTTTGAGTTCCTGTAGCCTTACCTTCATATAACTCTATTTGTACGACCACATTTACTATCTACAAGGTATTGTCCGGAACCTTTCTCATTGTGATTTCTTTTATTTTTCTTCTGAGCCTCCTGACCATTCTGTGAAGCTTCTGCTATTCTTTTCTTAACTTCTTCAATTTGTCTCTATACCTTTTCAGAGGAGTAACTGGTTTGTTGGTAGTTTCATTAACAACTTCTGTTTGTAAAGAGCCTGGTTGTTCACTCTGGCTATGTTCTAATAATACCGTGTCTCTAGATTAATTATTAGCTTCCCGAATCATCCTTGTCTCTACTTCTTCTTGGCCTATGTTCTCTGTGTTTAGGCCTACGTGGTTGTTTTCCACTAGGAGTGTGTCACTAGACTGGTACTCTACTTCCTCAATGGCCTCTGCATTTGCTTCCACTTCGCAGCTTGCATCTTTTAAGGGAGATGGAATTTTGGTATAGCTATAATTCCTAGGATATTTGGTTTCTCTTAAGTTAAGATTGAGCATTCCTTCAGGCTGCATGTAAACATTCATGTTCGCCAGGACCTGGGCCATCTCAAAATTGTGCAACAGATCACCTTGGGGACTCATATTTAGTGTTGAGGGAAGTCCCAATTAATTTCTTTGTTCATCTCTAGAATGCCTTGTTCCTTCTTCAGGTTCTGATTCAGGGCTATCTTGTCCTTCTAACTCTAGCTGCAATTATTGTTCACTTACTGGGTTGGATAATTCTATGGGTTGACTAGCGCTACCTTGAGGATTTTTAGACACTCCTTATTTTGACCTCAACTTTGTGGATCACCTATGTTTGTTAGGTATGCTTTCTAAAAGGGCAGTCCTCTTTCTTCTTGGAACAGAGTTAGGTGCTGGCAGGGCTACACCTCCTTCGAGGGCTAATATTAGATCATCGCAGGTTGATTGTTGTTGGGAAAGGTATAGCTAACTATTAACATGATCAGAAAATGGTGGCTAACTGCTGTTTCTTTGTGTTGGGACCATCTCATCCTCTCAGTAGTGTCATGCATTAATGAATTCAACAGTGCAGGAAAATTAACAAAGTATTTTTGTTTTAAAACTGCTAAAAGTTTGAGTTGTCGCAACCTTACCACATCTTTACACCCGTCGCAGGTAATATAGTTCTGGACAATTCATGCCAATTCTCCCCATGGCTCTCCAAGAGAAGATGGTCGAATGCCTTTGCCCTTCTTGATTAGCTTCTATCCTTCGTCCCTAAAAGCCTCGATAGTGTCATGCAACATTAATCGCTTGCTAGCCCATACTAGTCCTTCTGCCGGCAACCCAGACACTTCTGCTATCACAATGTCTGTTACAATGATTTGTCTACCTCTTACCACAAATTATCCATTATGTAGATTCTGTAAAAATTCAATGGTGATTGCCTCATTTGGGGGTTGAAATCTTGTAAAATATGCTATCCATCCTTCGCGAGCTAGAATTTCCCTGGATTCATCAGAGACAACCAGTGTTAAAGTTTCTATGCACGCTGTTCTTCCTCCCATGATGCTTGAATTCTGAAAATGATTAGTGTAGCGGAGAGAGCACAACAACGAACACAGTTGAGTGATGGAACAACAAATGGTTGTAATGGCTCTAACAGGTGATACTTTATAAACATAAATACAATTATGGAGCACCGTTATAATGCCACATGCTCTGTGATCATGGGATGTCATATTGTTTTGCAAAATCAAATGAAAAGATGACAGTGCATGCATAAGTATACTAGAGGTCCTCACCCCCCTTCGAAATAATAGGTCGCCTACTACTGAATGAATGAAAGGATAACGCACTGGCCACGAAGTACAAGGGTGATGGATTGGGTAATCTAAGTGGCAAGGTACACATATTAGTGAAAGGATTATAAAGGATATTGAAGTGATGAAAACAAGGCGTGTAAAAAGAATGATCAATACGTGATACGATGCCATGAGGTGATGTCATAAATAAAAAGGACAGCATACGTAGGAAATAATACTTTACAATCGTTATTCCACTTAAAAATGTTGTGATTGATTTAAAAGATTAACTCATGAATAAAGGTTCATGGTAAATTAGGGGCATAGTCTCTCCATAGAAAGATGAAAGCATAAGAAGAGGGCATTATAATAATTATTGATGTAAAATAAAACTTCAACACCATCAGCAAAGCTTCTGTTCCCTGTAGGTGTCTATAGCCTCGACAAAGTTGCTTTCTAACCCTTGAGAATGATGGTCCTCTATGTATAATTGGGGAAGTGCATTATGATATCCATATTAGAGACCAATGTGCTAGCACAGTAACTAGATGAACACATTTCTATTCACTGGGAAATAGTGAAAGTGGATCATATCCCCGGTGTGGTGGCCATAGTGTGACTACCACTTCGCTCCTTCCTTATGATCGTGGTAGGTTGGCTCGTGATGAGACCCTTTCTAACCCATCTGTGGAAACAATCTGCAATTGTTAGTGATATACTATAAATATATATATATATATATATATTATATATATATATATATATATATAATATATATATATATATATATAATATATATTTAAACACTTCACATTTTTATAGAGAGGGTGGCTCAACACTCCTTAAGAGTAGGGATGGCAGAATAAGTTTGAATATATCAATAAAAAAAAATATGCCCATAATCTTATTGCTAATAAACAGAGACAACTATATGGGACAGGGGAGAACCAACATGGTACAGATAATCAATAACTTTGATTTATAGTGGAAATGAGGACAATGAAGTGATATACATAATTGTGTCCTTTCTTTTTCGATCAATACAAATAAATCTTGTTAAAGATGATAATATTCAAGACATTTTCCTGTTCCAATAAACTCCATACTTATTGTCCTTAAATATTTATTTGTACTTTTATGCCATCAAGAGGATCATAAAGAGTGAATTGGGATGGTCTAGGGATGATCATGCAAGGAAGAGGAAAAGGCTTTTCTCAAAAACACTCACAAGATGTTGTTCCCTGAGGGGAACAACAAAAGAAAACCCACACAAAAAGGGTTGTTCCTTATAGGGAACAACAACTGTTCCTTGTAGGGAACAACAAAGAAAAACATGCAAAAAACGTGATGTTCATTATAGGGAACAACAGTTGTTCCCTGTAGGGAAAAACAAAGGAAAAATATACGCAAAAGGTGTTGTTCCTTATAGGGAACAACAACTGTTCCTTGTAGGGAACAACAAAGAGAATACACACAAAAAGTTGTTGTTCCCTGTAGGGAACAACAAAGAGAATACACACGAAAATTTTTGTTCCCTGTAGGGAACAACAAAGAAAATGCACGCAAAAAGTGTTGTTCCCTATAGGGAACAACAATGGTTCCCTAGAGGGAACAACAAAGAAAAATACACGCAAAATGTGATGTTCCCTGTAGGGAACAATAGCTATTCCCTATAGGGAACAACAACAAAAAAATTCTTACAAAAAGTGTTGTTCCCTATAGGGAACAACAGATGTTCCCTGTAGGGAACATCAAAGAAAAATGCACACGAAAAAGTGTTGTTCCCTAGAGGGAACACCATCTGTTCCCCGTAGGGAACAACAAAGGAAAATACACATGAAAAAGCATTGGTCCCTATCAAGAACAACAAAGGAAAATAGGAAAAAAACTAATAAAAAATCTACTATTCTAAGAAAATCCAATCAAATAGAAAGAAAACAAAAAATAAATTTTATGTATAGGTTTTAAAAAATAAATTTTTGACTCAACTGGTGTTATCGAATATTTTCCCTCTTCAGCAAGAATTTGTATCGTATAACCTTCATGTATATGTTGGCAAAAGGATTCCCTTGAAAGCGGTTTGTGGTAGAGGCGTACTCGATGTCCATTTTCTTTAAAAGAGTATCCAGACCCATCAATGGTGGCTCATGTAAGGGTGCCATTATCGTGCACCTCTTATATCTCGTAGGGGCCTAACCATCTAGTTTGGAGATTGCCTAAGAAATCATGGAACCTAGAATCATACAAAAGTGCCCAATCACCTTCACGAAATATCTTTTTCTTGATGAGGGCATCATGCCATTTTTCTCTTTGTTGTTGGATTAGTGCAATATGCGGAAGAGATGATAGCCAAATTTCATCCAATTCATTAATTTGATGTAGTCTGTTAACTTGTGCTTCATTCAGATCTAAGCCTACTTCTTGGGCTATCCTCAATGTCTAAATTTCAAATTCTATTGGGAAGATAGGTTATTTTCCAAACACTAGCTGATATGGGGAGTATCATGTGATATTCCTCCAAGTCGTGCGATATGCCCACAGGGCTTCTGGTAATCGGGTAGCCCAGTCACATCTATGCGAGGCGACTGTCTTTGTTAGTATGACCTCGATTACTTTTTCGGTACTTTCTACCTGGTTGTTTGCCTGCGGGTGGTATGGAGGTGTGATTTTGTGTAAAATGTGATGATTTTTTAATGTAGCAGCAATCTTATGGCCTACAAATTATAGCCCTCCATCCGTAATTATTTCCCTGGGAAGGCCATACTACATGAAATTTTGGAAAAGAAAGTGGATTAGTGTGTCCTCTATTGCCCTTGGTAATGCTTCTGCCTCCACCCATTTAGTCACATATTCCATTGCAACCAATATATATGTCTTTTGATTAAATGATGGGTTTATTGGGCCAATGAAATCTAATGACCAATGTTCAAAAGCTTCGATGACTAACTATGAATGTAGTGGCATCTCGTCGGACTGGCTAGAGCAGCCCATTCTTTGGCAACTATCGCATGCCTAGAAAAATTTCTTGGCATCCTTAAAAATGCAGGGCCAATAATAGCCCATCTATAAGACTTTATTTCCAGTCCTGTGGTCTGCAAAGTTTCCACCACAAGGTCCATCGTGGTAGGCTTCGAGGATGTCATAGATTTCGTCTTCCCTGACACACCTATGGATATGCATATCTGCTCTTGTGTGAAAGAGGTATCCTCCAATCCAAGAGAACCGAGTGATGCGTTGTACTATTAATTTTCTTTCTTTGGGCGTCAGGTGCTTGGGTAATTTTCCCACTTCTAGGTAATTCACGACATCTACGTACCACAGTGTTTTCATAGTTACAACAAATAGGTGCTCATCAGGAAACTGGTCTTCTACTGCTATTGTGTCGTATGTTTTTGGCACACATGAGAGGAAGTCTACCACCATATTTTCTTTTCTTGGTCGATCCTTGATTGTTATATCAAATTCCTACATAAGAATTAACCATCGTGTCACTCTTCCATTCGTAATAGGTTTATTAGCTAAATATTTGATAGCAAATTGATCAGTATACAAAACCATAGGGTATCCTGTTATATAATGTCTGAATTTGTTAATAGCATAGATTATAGCTAGAAACTCTTTCTCAATCACGGTGTAATTCAACTCAGCAGGAGTTAAATTTTTGCTGATGTAGTATATCGCATAAGGTTTCTTATCTTCCTCTTGGCCAAGAACTATTCCAATGGTCGTATCTGATGCATCAGATGAAATATGGAATGGTAAATCCCAGTTCGGGCCCCGTAATACTAGGGATGATGATACTAGCTGTTTTAATTCTTGAAAGGCAATGCCTCATTTGTCAGTCCATATAAAATCGATATTTCCTGTCAAAGCATATAATGGTGCAGCAATTTGGGAGAAGTTCTTTATAAATCTTTGATAATGTCCATAAAATCCCAAAAAACTACATACCTTAGTTTGAGTATAGGGAGTAGGTATTAGGAGGATTATCTGAAGTTTCATTGGATCTTCCTGAATTCCAGTTGCTGAGATGTCATGACCCAGGATGAGGCCTTTGTTCATCATCATGTGGCATTTATCGTGGCTTAAATAGAGCCTACTAGCAATGCATCTTTGCAAGACTTTCTCAAGCGTCTGTAATGCCGGCTTGAAGTCATCCCCATAGGGTGTAAAATCGTCCATGTACACCTCGAGTCCCTCATTTATCAAGTCTGCAAAAATGCTAAGTATGGCTCTCTCGAATGTGGTAGGTGCATTGCAAAGTCCAAAAGGTAATACCCTATAAGCGAACGTCCCTCAGGGGCAGGTGAAGGTAGTCTTATTTTGGTCTTCAGGGCCAATTTGGATTTGGTTGTAGCCACTGAAGCCATCTAAGAAAGAGAAGAATTTTTTACCTGCCAATGTGTCTAGAACCTGATCGATGAAAGGGAGGGGAAAATGATCTTTTTGCGTTGCTTTATTAAGTTCTCTATAATTGACACATATATGCCACTTCCCATTCCTTTCAGGAACCATAACTAATGGAGAAACCCATTTGCTATCAGATATAGGATAGATGAAATTTACATCTAACAGTTTCTGTAGTTCGTCTTTAACAACATCCTTTAGGCAAGGGTTTAATCTTCGTTGAGGTTGTCGATTGGGTCTCGCATCTTTCTCAATATAGATGTAGTGCATACATAATCGGGGGTCAATCCCTTTCATATCTGGGTAATCCCAAGCAAAAGCCTCTTTATATTTTCTAAGGAGTTCAATAAGCCTCTACCACTAGTCATCAGTCGGGTTTTTGTTAATGTTTAGGACTTTCGCTGACTCAATTTCAATGGGTTTGCTATTATAAATAGTTGTTGTTGGCATTATTTGGTCGCTGATATCTTTTAAGGGATCTTCTTCAATTTCGTTATTTAGGGCTGCTTCAATCATGTGACATTTTAGATTAGATACAGTAGCTGGGTGGTTAATGTAAGTGTTAATAATTTCATCTTCTGTTTGATTCTTAAATTCAAGAGTGTCTGCTACAGTTAGTGGTGATCAAATATTTTCAGTTAAATATGTTATAAGTTGTTTCCTAGTTTTTATTATTGTTAGGCTTGGCTGAGATGGAGGATATAAAGCTAGGTTCTTCACAATACTTCCTCTTGCTATAGTCATATCACCTATTCGACAACTTATATAAGCATCTGCAGTCACTAGCCAAGGTCTTCCTAGTATTATAGGATGTCCGTCTAGCTGGTTTCTAGGATTATTAATCAAGAAATCTGCTAGGTATTCCCAAGAATCTACAGACATCATTACATCCTGTAATGTCCCTTCTAAGGCTGTCATACCAAGTCTTTGACAAGTTGTTATTTCGAGAATATTAATGGCTACCCCTAGATCGACTAATTCATTGGGAAAGGAACATCCATTTATTTGTACTGTGACTATAGTGTTTCCTGGGTCCTCATATTTCATAGGTGTTTCTCTGCCTGATAATAAATCAAACAAAGTTTCGACTACGTGGACAGTTGGTGTTTCTTTTATTTTCCACTTAGGATTTTTGGTACATAATTCCTTAATGGTTTTTTTGTAGATTGGAATGTCCTGAACAACCTCGAGAAGGGGTATTTTTACACAAATAATTTTTAATTCTCCCAGGAGATCGAAATTGGGATATTCGATTGGGCAAGGTATAATCAATATTTTTGGGAATGGTGGAGAAGAGGTAATAGTTTGATCGTGACTTTTCTATTTAACTGTATTCTCCATTTGAGGTGTTTGTTCTACCGGTAGTGGTTCTTCTATTTGTATATTTTTATCACCCTCTAACTCAATTATCTGTCCAGACCTCAATTTGAGTTCATTACTGTCATGCGGAAAGAGTTAATCTTGCGGACAAAACCAACCTCCCTAGAAACCTAAGGTTTTCTAGTGACAAGCAAGACAATTAAGAGCAATCCTTCTCTAAACATGCATTTGCCATATAAGAAATCAAGTGTTTAGATCCTACCTGTAGTCCAACGCTGTTGTAGTAGTCTAGCCTCGTCGATCCAGATGAGCTCCTCCTTCACTTCGAAACCTGCATTCACTAACAATCAAACGATTAAATAGCACCTGAATATATCATAAAATAAAACATATTCAACATACAGACAAAGGAGTATATGAAACAACCTCATTAATAACAAATTGTTGAGAAGAATGGACTTATTTTGTAATTAATAGGAAACAAAAGAAACCATTACAACTGCGCCTTGGTGTTGTGCAAGTTCCTCCCAGGGTCCAGCAATAGTTTTCCTTTACTTTGATAAGCTCACCCACTTCCAAATGAAACAAGAAAGGATGGGAAATCTCTCCTCACAAGCTTCTACAAGGAAGTCCTAATTCCAGTCAGCATCTACCCTTTGGAATATTCAGCTTTCAGCCTCCCCTCCTCTGTCGCCCAATGCCTGTATTTATAATGTTCTACTAGAGGAAGTTAATCAGGTGCACCATCAATGGGATAAGCCCTCTTTTGGATGGGGTAGCTCCTCTCTTGATGGGATAAGTTCCTTCCTCTTTCATAGGGATACATGAACCATCTGGAGGTGCTCAATACACGTCAAACAAGCTTCTAGAATGCTCTAGAAATGACCACAAGTAAATTTTTAAAGATGAAACTCGCGCCTTTTGACCTTTACAGGATTACGCACCAATCCCTTGACATACAGAGCGTACAAGTACGCAGGTATAATGAACTTGGGATGCGTACATGCAGGCAAGGTAGAGAGAACCTGCGTACCCAGAGATAAACATGTTCTTAATGAATTTCTCTCTTTCTTGAAGTTTGACATGGAGAGCAGAGGTATGAGACTTGCCAAGGAGGATAGTATGACAGTGAATGGAGCCATACTAACTGCAAATAGTCATGGTGACAAATTTTAGTGTAACAATTACACTCTCTCAACTCAGTTTCCAGATCCAGCCCTTCAATAATTTGCACCGACTGGACTGGTCTATTGTTAGGATTCGAGTTGGGCTGGGCTGGGATTTGAGGTCGTAAATTGGGTTGAGGATTTTGTTGCAATGTGTAAGGTGTTGGTAGCATAGGTTGAGGTAGGGGGATTGTTCCTGTTGGCTGGTGTTTAGGTCTTTGCCAGTTTGACTGCCAGTTTGGTTTTGTGAAGTGGAGGGGGACAATTGAGATGGATATGGATTGTTCTGCCAGAATGGTGTAAAGTAAGAGGAATTTGGCCAATTATTGTTTGGATTTGATTGATTGGACCAAGGTGGCATAGAAAATGCATGTGGTGACCAATTAGGAAAAGGTGGCTAGTTCTGCCATGTAGCTCCTGTGTATTGCTAAGTATTATATTGTGAGGGCTGAAAGAATGAAGATGGGTCATTATGCATACCCATTTGTCGTTCTTGCCATTGGCGATGCTAATTTAATAGATAAACTAGTTTTGTTTCTTCCTCTACCTCTTTGAAGACCACTTTTAATCCTGGGAGCGATGGGCAATTTTCTATGGCATGTTCTTTAGTGCATATGGTATAGGTCTATACCATATCCAGTGGACATCCTTTATTACTATGTTTCGTCATGCATCGAGGGAAAAAAATCACCAGGTTTAGTTCTACTTCGGCCTGCTTCTGCTTGGCTTGCATGATGTCTAATTATGTTGTCAAAGTTCCCAGTATATCTGTTTTAAAATCTTCCAGTAGGTTGTTGATTTCAGTACGAGTAATGCTTCCACCAGATATTTTGTTGTCCTTGGTGATCATATCACATTCAGTTGGTTTTAGTCTTGTACTACCCCTTGAGCACCTAATACACAAATTAATAATGTTAGCATATTCTTCTTGATAGATATCACCTTTACCCATAATATTTAATGTCTCTATCCACTGGTCTTTCATCCCCTTAATCAATGTGGTTTTTAGCACATTATCAGGTAGAGGCAGATTTGCGTAGGGAGATCTTTGGAGGCTATATTGGAAACACTCGACATACTCTTCCAAAGTTTCATTAGGTATTGCTACCATTTGGAATATCTCATATTTTAGTTCTCTAGATCTGCAATAATCCTGATATTTTTTAAGGAAAGCAATTCTCATTTGGTCCCAATCATTTATGGTGCCTCCACCCAGTCCCATAAACTAATGCAAGGCTGCTCCCTTTAAAGTGGAGGGAAGCAGCTTCAGTTTTTAGGGATCGGTGGTGTAATCAGAACCTCGACATAGGACATCAAATTCAAACAGAAACACATACGAATCTTCTGACATGTGTAAGGTGGGAATATTTTGTAGAGGGATAGCACTCATGGGTGTGTTGACAGCTGTGTCAACAATAGGATATTGTAATGTAGAGGTCTAGGGTGCTTGCGGATTATTGGACATTTGATCAAATATATGCCAGTTTCCTTCCGGGACACTCGGTGTCCTCTGCTCAATTACTACCTGAGGGGATCTTGGTTCCTCTGTTTCCCCTGTTTCTCCTCCTCCTTCATGAATGTTGCAAGAATTCCCTTCTTGTGAGGGAGTTGATCGTGAATTTTAAATGTCTTGAAAGCTCTACTCAGTCCCTTTAGTTTTACTGTGGACCTTAGCATAGGCTACAAATGGTGATCTTGTGGCCCGAAGGGAGACAATAGGTCGTTTAGAAGCAACAGTTCGGGAACCTACTAATGGCTGAGATTCAACTTTTCTTAAGATGTCATCGATAAAAGTTGATCATCCAAGGGTCAACGGTCCCTTAGATTTTTTAGGTTTGGGATGTGGAATTGTATTGTTTTTTGGTCTTTTCTTCTTAGTCATTCATGCAAAAATTCAAATGTTTATTTCTACCTTAAGTTCCTAGCAATTCTGCTGGAAAGCAAGTGGGGGATCAGGCATTTTACTTGCTCCATATGCAGGTTCTTACCTTTTGTCTTTAATACCCATTTCTCTCTCAACAGACAAACATCAAACACCTACATCACTTTTCTGTAATTGTGCTAAAAAGCAGGTGGAGGAGAAAGCATTTTACTTGCTCGTTAAGTAGGTTCTTACCTTCTGTTTTCAATACCCAATTCTTTCCCAATAGAAATTATTAGGTATAAATCACTTTTTGTAAGATGGCAACACTCTCCCCAGCAATGGTGCCAAAATGTTGGTTGATAATTGGTGTCTTTTAAAACTCCTAATTACCCCACATTAATCATCAACCCGAGCAAGTCCTTTTATTCCAAGAGTGTACACAATATGTGCATGCTATAAATCCAAAGAGTAATGTTTCTTAAGAGGAAGTATAGACCTTTGATACAAGAGTAAACAAATGCATCTAATAAACTCAAATTTCAATCATTAAAGGAAATATGACATCTAAGCTTCGAGACTCAATCCTCTACTGGAATCATAATCAAATCTCACAAAAGCAATTCAATTAACAATAGCAATAGCCGAGAGCACAGTAGAAATAACTCATCTCTTCTTAGCTGATTCAACTAAATCATAGTCAATCTCTATAAAGCAATAAAAATAGAAATGATTTCAATCTGAGAGTTCAATAGAGATAACCAAACTCTTACAGTTGATTAAATCAATAGCATTCGCTATCTAAATAATTTAATCTGGAATAAGTGTAAATCGAATCGAATGACAGTGTTGTAAAACATGTAAAGGAAATGTACTACTTCAATACAAGAAAGTGGTAATTAGAAAATAAGATGAACTCACAAAAAATAGGAAAATTATCAAACAAATCAAACCTACGAGAATCAGAAATATATAACACAAGGAAGTAGTTTAATCCACCAGAGGCCAAGCCCTTAGCCACTAGTGAACACTACTAAGCTACTTCAAAGAATACGAATGAACAACAAATTCAATGATATATTAATCGTTGAACTTAAGTAGCATTACAATATGGTCACATTCTCCAACAGCACGCATCTGTAACTTAAAATTACAATTTGAAATAATAGAGATCGATCCTCTTTCTTCCTACAATCATTTTCTTTTATAGTCAGAAAGAGGTAAAAGATAAATGCAATCCCTTAGGATCTCCCAATCCTGAGGGATTCGCAACTGATTGCTATGTTTAGACACCTTTCCTATTTCGCACTGATCCTCCTAATTCATCCTTCACCCTATCCGCAACCGACGTGTTCCATCCTTCATTTGTTGGTTTATGATGTTCCATCATTAGGGAAGAACAACTATTCCTTTCGTCATTTTTATGCATAAAGAGGAGTAAAAGTTAGTTATGATAGCTAAATCTTAACTGCGAGTAGTTCATCTGTTTGTTATCATAATCCATCAATATGTTAGCGTATTAAGATATGAAAAAGATGAAAAAAGAGGAAAAAGGTGATGAAATTAGGAATAAATACATACCCATTTCGTAAGTCAACAACTATCAAAGTCTCTATCTCCTGAAACAAAAGGTAAGTAAATGTATTTAATGAAGGAGTTTACTAATGCATTTTCTTGGGATTACTCTGATCTGAAAGTTTATGATAAGAGTATCATTCAACACATCATTCCTATAAGGTTGGATCAGAAGCCATTTCGCCAGAAATTGAGAAGAATCAACCCCAAGTTGATGCCTTCAATTGAAAAAGAGGTTAATAGACTTTATAAGTCTGGAATAACTGTTCCCATTCGATTTTCTGAATGGATGTCTAATCTAGTACCTGTGAGAAGAAAGACTAGGGAAATCCGTCTATGTATTGATTTTAGAAATCTCAATAAGGTGTCCTTGAAATACAACTATCCCCTTCGTAAGATGGATCACATACTTCAGAAGGTGGTGGGATCCTCTAGGATGTCATTTCTTGATGGATACTCTGGGTATAATTAAATTCTAGTACATAAAGATGATCAGCTCAAGACAGCCTTCACAACACCATTGGGTACATTCATGTATGCCAAGATACCTTTCAGCGGGCTATGGACATAGCATTTGCAAATGAAAAGGATATATTTCTGGTTATCTATCTTAATGATCTAACAATATTTTCAAAATCTGATGAAGATCACTTACATCACTTGAGGATTGTTTTTTAGAAATGCAGAAAATTTGGCATCCAACTTAACCCAAAAAAGAGCTTGTTCACCATGGAAGAAGGTAAGCTACTAGGACACATCATCTCTAAAGATGGCATCCGCATTGATCCTGCCAGAATGGAGGCAATTCAGCAATCAGACTTCCCTAGGAATAAGAAAGAGATTTAGTCGTTTAATGGGAAAATTAATTTTTTGAGGAGATTTATTCCTAATCTAGCTAAGCACTTGAAAGACATGACAAATATGATAAATAAGGATAGCGAGGTAAGGTAGACTTTAGAGGATAAGAAATCATTTCATGCTGTAAAGTTTTCATTATCTAATGCTCCTATTCTAATTAGCCCATATTATACCTCAAATTTCATCATTTTTTATTTTTCTTCTGAGCACACATTGGCAACAATCCTAATGCAGAAAAAAGATCAGAAAAATGAGCAACCTATAGCATTCTGTCGCACTATAAGAGATGCCGCATTGAGATACAATATTATTAAAAAATATGCATTAGCATTGGTAAAATCCCTCAAATATTTCATAGTTTATATTCTACATTCACATAATATTGCTTATGTCCCTACTGCAGCGGTAAAAGAAATTCTTGTACAAACAGATCTAGAAGGTAGAAGAGGAAAATGGAGTGCATCAATGCTAGAATATGACCTGGAGATCAAACATAAAAAGCTCATCAAAGGACAAGGGTTAGCCAAGTTTATGGTGGAATCAAATCTACATGCACTAGATATTAATTTGATGGCTAAAATATTAGAAGAATCAGACGAAAAGGACCCTTTCTGGCAAGTTTCTGATATGTTCATGTATTCTCCTTGGTACGCTGAGATTGTCTATGTCTTGCAACACTTGAATCCCCCTCCGGAATTTTCCAAAGGTAAAGTTAGATCACTCAAACTCAAAGCTTCAAAATATTGTATTCTGGATGTTGTTTTATTTTGGAAAGTTCCTGAACGTGTGCTGCTGAACTATTTAATAGAAAATGAAGCTAAAGATATAATGAAGGATTTTCATAAGGGAGATTATGGAGGTCATCATTTTTGGATAACTACAGCAAACAAGATCTTAAGAGCTAGTTTCTATTGTCCCACCCTATTTTCTAATACATGCAAAACAGTCATGAGCTACCATGAATGTCAAATTTTTCAAGGAAAGAGTAAACTTCTACCATTACCACTACAACCAATTTTGATTTCAGCTCCTTTCCAGTAGTGGGGCCTTGATTTCATTAGCGAAATCCATCCACCATCTTCAGCGCAACACAAATAAATATTAACAGCCATCGACTACTTTACAAAGTGGATTGAAGCTATCCCAACTAGGCAAGCTATTGATTCTGTCATTATTCAATTTCTCGAGTCTAATATCTTGTCTAGATTTGGCTGCCCACAAAAAATAATAATAGACAATTTTGTTGCTTTCAAATAAAAAATAATGGTGGATTTCTGTGCCAAATATCATATTGTGCTAGGAAATTCCATTGCATATCATCCACAAGGGAACGACCTAGCCGAATCTTCCAACAAATCTCTGGTTAACATCATCAAGAAGGTACTGGAGGCAAACAAGAAGAATTGGCATAAAAAACTCATCAATGCTTTTTGGGCGGACAAGGTCAACACCAAAAAGTCAATAGGTATGTCACCTTTCCAGCTGGTATACGGAGTTGACATAGTATTTCTTTCATCTCTTGCTATCCCAGTTATGAAAATCTTACAAGAAATGGATAGTGAAACTAATGACATACAAAGGAGAATAAACCAGATGATTCATTTACAACATACAAGAGAAGAAGTTTTTCAGAACACATCCAAACTCCAAGAGAAAATAAAAAATATTTATGATCGTAAAACCAAGGAGGACAATTTCAATTTGGGAGATGTAGTCCTTCATTGGGATGCTAGAAATGAAGACAAAGGAAAACATGGTAAATTTGAGAATTAACACACTTGGAGAGTACCTGCACAAGTACAGAAACAAAGAATCGTCAAAACATTGTGATCTATTACAACATAAGCATTACAGAATCAGATATATAATGAACAAATGATAGCATTCACAAATGATAACATTCACAATTGCACAATCATATTTAAGAAAACTTGAAGAAATTTATTAATAGAAGGGAGAATTAAAACCGAGTTTTCTGATCCAGCATCATCATCCCAGCTTCAATCTTTTTTCACCTCATGAAATAGCAAGATCACTCCAACACTACAATGTTTTTTCCTCAATTACAAACTATCTGCACTTCCTTGCAATTCACAATATTCCAGCCTCTAGATTTCTTGAATTGGAGATCCATTTATAGATGTGTGCAAGGGTGTGAGTCAGCCATGGGGTCTGATTAGTTTCATTCCACTTGTTACAATGGGTTCCACAAGAGAAGGGATTGGAGATTTCTTAGATCCCTTATTCATCCTTGGGCAAATTCAGAGAGACAAGTGGCATAGGAGAAAGTTCTGGAAGATTTCATGAACAATCAACTGAAATGTCCCAGACATTTGTCCATCCTCACCCATCGTACCCTATAGAAGGCCTAAATAGTATGCATCACACCCTGGCAGTGTACCACTTAGTATGCATTGCACTTTGCCAGTGGAGTAGTCAGTATGGTTCAATTTAGGCAGTTTTTGGATGGTTTCTCAGATGGAACTTTTGGGGAATGATGTATTTAGATGACTATATTCCTTTAGGGTATGAAACAATTATTTAAGGGGTTGATGAGCCCTAATACATCAACATATAAGTTTGGGGTTGATGTGCCCAAATATTTATATAACAGTTGACCCCTAAAGTATGAAGTTGTAAATATTAATGTCGGGTGAAATGCTTTATCATGAGGATCCAAAGTTTCGAACTAGAAGGTGACCTGCATAAGTTACAATACAATACATCATCAAAATATAATTTTCATGATCTAGGTGAGGGAGGCATTCACATGCTTAGCTTTATAAATTCATTTCATGTACATAGATCAAATAGATGTCTATAGATACGTACTAGTGAATCTTTAGATATAGAGTCATCATCCATGGTTAGGATGACCATCTGTGTAGAGCCTTTGTACATTTGATGTTTTTATATTCCTGAATATATCACAGCCCAGATGGATGAAACTAGATCCGAGGTCTTCAAACTCGTCCAATCTTCACTCGATGTACAAGTCAATCCATGTGAAGAGATGTTCTGAAGTCAAACATGGAAAGACATTGCTTGATTACTAGCCAATGATGTGAGATGTTAACAGACATGAGAGGAATCGTCGATAATGATAATGACCCTCAAGGTACTAGAGTACAATTCACGTGATGTGAATACATGATCCAATGTTGAACACCATACAAAATATTTCAGTCGAAGGCCATTGATGTCAACCTGTCGCTGGAAGTGAGAAACTGGACATTCATGTATGCAAGCTCCAAAGAACTCAAAGGGTTGTTTCTAAGTCAACTTCTTGGATAATGAGCTGATGTCGACAAGAAGTGACTCGTTGTATGAGGGCCTTTATGTATCCCATATCTATGACACGAAACGAAGCAAATGATTTTTTGGAAGTGAAAAATGAACTGACAACACAAGGTTCAGGAATGGCAGTCATGAAAAGAAATGAAGGTTGGCGGTATTGTGGTGGATGAGACATTAACTGGATGGTGATTTCCCAACTAAATCACTTCTCTTGAACATGTCAGTGACACTGAGATGAATTGGTAGCGTTAACCGCAAAAGATGGATGGTATGAAAGACCAATGGCAAGATGATCGGTGAACGAAATAAGCCAACCCAACTCAATAATGGTGATGAAGTGAAAGTGTCATGTTCAAGAGTGACTTGCTACCATAAATTCCTCAAGTTTCTTCCCCTTTTTCCCTAGTCATTGTTGGCTAGTACCTCTTTATTTTTGTCAAACTTGAGGAGGATAACATATGCTTGTTCTATAATTTTCCCTTCAGGAAAACTTGTCGCTATTTAATGTTTTAACGAGTCTAGTGACAGTGAAATTCAGTCTCGTTTAGATGGAAAAGTTTGTCACTATTGTTTTAGCGGGTTTAAAGACAAGGATAACTCAGTACTTTTCATGTTTAGAGAGTTTGAAAAAGGACGAAAATAAAACTCCACAAGTTCTTTTTCGTAAAGTAATCACTCAGGTCCGAAAAAGGATAAAATAGTATAGGAGAGATGACATTTCCAATACTTTAACAAGCTGGAAAAGACAAGCACTCGACAATCTTTTCATATTTAATGATTTTGATAAGGGTTTAAAGAGGACTCTATTTTGAAGAACGAGTGGTGTCTAGGGTAGCAACTGGTTCTAGAGATGGTGGAAATTCTCAAAACATGCTGATTTCTGTGAAGAGGTTGGCTAATAAGACCACTCATTGCGACTATTCCTCAAAAAAGGTAAAACAACCAAGTGGAAGCATATGATCAGCCAAAGGGATGGTGGTGATGTGATGTACACAACCAAGGTTCGAAAGGTTGATAGAATGGCAA
Organism: Pinus taeda; assembly: GCA_000404065.3. NCBI lineage: Eukaryota > Viridiplantae > Streptophyta > Pinopsida > Pinales > Pinaceae > Pinus > Pinus taeda. Next base: position 121,777 of record APFE031162030.1, on the reverse strand, counting down.
TCACAAAGGTTAATTTCTTGTAAATGGGTTCATTTTTTTTGACAAGCTTGAACCATGGGGAACTATGCTTGGATTCAGTTTCACTTTTACACAAGCTTGAAACGAAAAACTATGCTTGGATTCAGTTTCATTTTTACACAAGCTCGAAACGACAAAACTATGCTTAAAAATGGGTTCAATTTTAGACAAGCTTGAACCATGGTAAATTTTTCTTGGATTGATTTGCATGCCCCCAGCATGAAAAAAGGAAGAGTCTCTTGTAACTAGATGGAAGTCACTGCGGTGAAGCAGGTGGTTATCCAACAGCTATTTGGTTTCGTTCAGATAGACAAAGGTGAATGGTGTGATAGACCAATCACATAACCTACAGGGAAACCTATCTTTACAACTAGGTGCATGCCCCCCAAGATTCATTACACTCACCAGACTACTCATGGTTATCAGGTGGATGGAATGAAGGTTCTTTTATGAGATCAAGTGAAAGACTTGATTGGGATTTTACGAGATCTAATCAAAGACTTGACTTGGAAATTTTCTCTAGGGGTCCTTGTTTCATTTTTTAATGAGCTTGACACAAGACAAGGAAATCTACTCAGATTCCTTGTTTAATTTATTAATGAGGTTGACACAAGACAACGAACAAACCTCAAAGACCCTTGGTTTCATTTTTTAATGAGGTTGACATAAGGAAACAAACTATCCTTGAACCCTTGGTTTCATTTTTTAACGAGGTTGAAACAAGACAACGAAGTATTCTCAGAGACCCTTGGTTTCATTTTTTAACGAGGTTGACACAAGACAACGAGCTATCCTTGGACTCCCCGATCACAACTCGTAAGAGGTCATGAAGGAGAAATCTGGTTCCAATTCCCCGAGTACATGATATACAACATCACTGAATTGATCGTCAGTTGATGTAAGTATGGAATAGGTTGCCACATAATTAACCCGTGGAAGGGATGATACCACTGGTACAAATGGACCATTTAGGGATGATGGTTGACTGGGAGCCATATTTGGACCGGGAAATGAAAGCTAGTCAATGGTGAAAATTTTGCCTTCATGCGGGAAACAAATCACTCGAAAGAATGTTGAAACAATAGCTCCCATGTGATAAACATAGTCATGCCCAAGAAGTAAATTGTAATCTAAAGGTCCTGGGACTACCATCACATTCAGATAAACAGTTTTTCCTCCCAAAGTGATAGGTAACTAAGGAAGGATCCCTAAGGGTCAATTGGTTCCTTTGTTAAAGCCCAACAGATTCTATGTAACAGGCACAAGTGGTGGTGAACCGAGTGCTTGCCAAGCAGTTCAGGAAAGGATACTCACTGATGCACCTTCATCTATAATAGTGCCTAATACAATCATTTTACAAACTTGTACTATGATCTGGAAAGGCACATAAGAAGGAACGCGGGATCATGCCAATGGATTCCAATCAAAGGAAGTGACTAGACTACTTGGAGGGGGTACTGTAGAAATGGGAGAATTAACCCCTTGAGTTACCAGAATTGGAGGGTTTTCCTCCTATCTTGATGGAACATGTGGTTTGCCCCCAAGCTCATTAGAATCTGAGGTAACAAAAATAACTTGAGCGGTATAATTTTTACTCTCTATGGGAAAGGTACGATTAGATGAAGGTGAAATCGGGTCAACTGTTACCTCAACCTGTTGATTTTGGTCGGGTATAGACTCATAGGATTCACTTTCAAAGAGAGTGGTTTCGATTGACAGTTTATTTTGGTCAGTCGGTTCATCAACTAGTGAAGGATTTAGGGAGAGCTTCCTGTAACCAGATGGAAGTTGCTGCGGTGAAGCAGGATGGTTATCCAACACTTTCTTGGCTTCATCCAGATAGGGACAAAGGTGAATGGGGTGATTCCCTTCACATAACCTACATGGAAACTTGAATTTTCCCTTCTTTCCATGAACTTTACTATCACTAGTTGATGGTGTGTCACCAACGTGATCTCCAAAGGTTGATGACATGGAATGATGTGAACGTGAAGACCATTCTTCTAAGATCTGAGGAATATCAGGACAATTTTGAAGAATATGGTCTCCCACACAAAGTTTGCATGGATATTTGACTTTGTGAGGCTTAACAGATGGATTTTCATTAGATGTTGCATTCAAAGCAATGATTGCTTGGTTGCCCCCTTACTTAATTGGCTTCTTCTTCTTCTTCTTCTTAGCCATCTGGTTACTAGTATCAATACTTCCTCTGAGTGAAGAGGAAGAGGGGTAGGGAGAAACAAATGAGGAAGAAGGAAAAGGGTCAACTTTAGGATCAACTGGAGGTTGATTTTTTCCAGTTGGAGGTGTACTCGATTGTGGAGAAATCTCAACATTTTGAACCAAGGAGGTTGAAAACAACCAAACTGGAAAACCAATGGTAAATCCTGGAAAGGACAATGTAGCCATATAAGGAGCACCAATATTTTCGAAAGAAGGAAAAGGACTAGGATTCCCACCAAAATGGATTCCTTGATCAGTGGACTCCAGATTTTTCATCATATGTCTCAACCTAAGATCAACTAAGGAATAGGGATGTTATTCGCAGTCAATTAATATTAACGACACTTTGGACACAAATTTGCTATTTTAGTTTTTAAGAGTTGAGAAAAAGATAAAGATGACTCTAGTCTCCTTCAATTTTTAATGAGCCTGAAAGGACAAGTGCTCAGATGGACCTTTTCTTTTAAAGAGTCGAAAAGGAACGAAAGTGAATACTTTGGAAAATCTAGATAGAGGGATTACCAAACCAATCGCAAAACTGCAATAGACACCTTCGTGATAAATTAAAAAGAAATTACCAAGGACTTATGTATGGCAGTCAATATTTTCAAATGTTGTGTTCAGGGCATTGTGATCAATAAGGTGGCAGACTCAGTTTCCTATGGATAAAGGATTTAAGCCTATTGTGGTCTCCTAATATATACATGACGGTACAGGGAGCACAAGTCCATGCTAGCACTTGTCGTGTCAAGGAGGAGGAATCACCCAACCTTTAATGAAAACGATAACGACTAGTTTTAATGACGCCTAAACACGTCACTAGCCTAGACCTCTAGATATGTTGCGTTAAGTTCCAAAGCATTGTTAGGTTAATTGAAATTCATTTTAAAGTTGATCTTGTTTAGAGTTTTCCTTTCAATGGTTCACTGCATGATGATAATCTAAAATTCCTAAGATGCAATCTACAATGATAAACAATCTTTGTTTATTTTGAGCAATGAAAATCCTAGCTACTAGGGAAAGAAAATTACAGTGCTTTTAAACAAAGAGCAAAGAGCACACACTAGTGCATTTCCATAAATCATATTTTCGCACACAAAAAAAAGAAGAATGCTAAATGCAAAAGCATGTATTTGTTTTCATTCTCCTTATTGTGAAAATTTCTAGAAAGAAAAACTAAATGCAACAAAGATCTGAAATATTTTACTCAAAATGACATTTTCGACAATTTCTTCTTCAAAAGAGAAAGGACGACTCAACGACACTTTTCAATTTTGAATAAAAATGCTTTCAGCACTTTGAATATAAACAAATCAAACCAAATATATGAAGAAAATTTCAATCGATTATCAAGGGAAGGAAGAATTCACAACACTTCTCTTTTCAACACAAAATGACAATTACGACACTTTTTGTATCTGAAGCAACAAATCGTTTTAAACAACTTTTCGACAAAGGATTGTAAATGATGAAAAAATACATAAAAACACTCACTAATCCTAATGTAGTTGAGGCTGATCTAAGTGATGCAAGTAGGCTTCAGTAAGGAGGCATTGTTCATGTGCAGCAAAACAATTAAACAAAACTGAAAACAAGGTCAAAAAGCCCTCAATTTCTAGAATGGAAAAAGAGTTCAGTCAGTCATCGCACCTGGGCTTCACAGAAACAAAGATGCATTGCACTTACTAAAATTGAGAGGTGCGATGCATACTGAGTTACAGTGGAAGATAGTGCAATGGTACAGGGAGCGCAACTGAAATGGGTTTTGGCTCAGATGTGCAGCTGTTTTCAATGAGTTAAGCTGACTTTTGATGAATAGTAAGGAGCAAAGTATAGAGGAATGACTTGAGAGGTTACTGAGCTACCAAAAGGGCATCTAGATGTGCTTATAAGTCAAATTTTTGATTCATAAACTAAACCAAATATTGACTAAAGCAACATTCATCTACTTTACAATTGCAGAGCAAGAGCAGTTCGAAGGCTACTTGGCTGACTTCAAACTCTGTCTATAGTTTATAAAACAAACAATAAAAACAAACAAACATATGTTCTCCCCAGTGGAATCACCAATTTGTTTACAGGAAAACTAGTATTCCTGAAGAATGCTAGCCCTCTAGGTTTGGCAGCTACCGTAGATACAACAGTTTAAAGCAATTCAATGATTTATTCTATGTGTAACAGATAAGAGAAAGATAATGGAACCAGCCTAGAACTTAATCCCTTGCTTGCTCTCTCTCCCCTTTGACAGAGCCTGCAACTCCTCCCCATACTTAACACGCTTGGAGAGTACCTACACAAGTATAGCAACAAAGAACCATCAAAGCATCGTGATCTATTACAACATAAACATTATAGAATCAGATATAAAATGAACAAATGATAGCATTCACAAATGATAAGATTCACAATTGCAGAATCATATGGAAGAAAACTTGAAGAACTTTATTAATAGAAGGGAGAATTACAGCCCAGTTGTTCGATCTAGCATCATTCTCCCAGCTTCAATCCTTCTTCACTTCATGAAATAGCAAGATCACTCCAACAATACATTGCTCTTTCCTCAATTACAAACTATCAACACTTCCTTGCAATTCACAATATTTCAGCCTCTAGATCTCTTGAATTGGAGATCCATTTATAGATGTGTGCAAGGGTGTGAGTCATCCATGGGGTTTGATTAGTGTCATTACACTTGTTACAATGGGTTCCACAGGAGAAGGGATTGGAGATTTCGTAGATCCCTTATTCATCCTTGGGCGAATTCAGAGATGCAAGTGGCATAGGAGAAAGTTCTGGAAGATTTCATGAAAAATCAACTGACAAATGTCCTGGACATTTGTCCATCCTCACCCATCGCACCCTATAGAAGGCCTAAATAGTATGCATCACACCCTAGCAGTGTACCACTCACTATGCATCACACTTTGCCAGTGGAGCAGTCAGTATGGTTCAATTTAGGCAGTTTCCGGATGGTTTCTCCCATGGAACTTTTGGGGAATGATGTATTTAGATGACTATGTTCCTTTATGGTCTGAAACAACTCTTTTAGGGGTTGATGAGCCCTAATACATCTACATATAAGTTTGGGGTTCATGTGGCAAAATATGTCTATAACACAAAGGAGGATTAGTTTCTTTTCTCTTTTGAAAAAGTGAAGAAATTACCCCTATATAAATTGAAAAAGACTCAAACTCTTTTCATTCATCTCTCATTCACTCTTCATCACCGAGCTCATTCACCTAAAATGAAAAAAATCACTTTCCCTAGGAGAATTTGGCCAAAAATTGCAGCCACTGTGCATAGATACACTGCGCTACGCTTTGGAGGAAGGCGTTGTGTGTAAGGGAACTGCGTTGCGCTTTGGCGTTGCACGTAGGAGAATTGCGCTGTGCGCAGGACAAAGTGCCCAAAAAACACCCAAATTTTGCCCAAATTCAATATTCTTTCTTTCAAACTTCGTCAAATTGCTTTCTAAGGCTGAGGAACAAGTACATCATTTCCCTTGATTTTTTCTTTCCCATTTGCATTCCATGTTGATAATTTCTCAAGCTAGGGTTTGTAGCAAAAACTCCATGGGAAATGCTATGGTAGAAATGGTCATCACAATTTTTCATCTCGTAAACATGTAAAATGACATTCTACGCCTGCACACATGTATGATGAGTCATTTTGACGAGTCCATCCACCTCCAAATCAAGTTTAAACACTAAAAAAACAAAACCCTAGCTCATTCCTAGAGTTATTTTGGCAAATCACATCATAAAACTTCTTGATCTTACTTACAAGCAACCATATTTGTTCACCATATTCCTCATGTTAGTGTCGGTATCTTCATCCCTCTGTTAGTGATCAAATTCTCTTGTTGCATTGCATGTTAGGTGTCTCGCCTGGTCAGCTGCATTCCATTAGGATCATGGATCATCTGATAGTAGTGGCTTATTGTACATTTTCCCTCATGTCCTTTACCTGCTAGCCCATTTTCATTCATCTAGATCATCTGTAGTCAAATTTTGTCTTTAAACCTGCAAAAGTCATTTTTAGGGTTTTAGGTCTCATTAGGTCTAGGGTTTCGTCAAAAAGGTCTTCAAAATGCTCAATAATGGTCAGCATGTGCATGAGGAGGTCAAATAAAGTTCCAGTACCAATAATTTCCATAATCACATACTCAGTGATTGTTTTTTCCTCAAAACCCTGTTTTGAGGAAAAGCAGAGTATTTTATGTTTTCATGTATAAATTGATGTAATTTTAGTTTTTTCATATGTAATAGCTTCAGTGGCAACCCTGGTCACTTTGCCAAGCTTTATCATCTCCATCACCTACAAGACAGACAAAAATTCAAATCATTCAGTTCATCAAAGGAAAAAATAAAGCAAATTTCCCAAAACCAGAGTTTGAAAAGCAAGTCAAATGCAAACATTACAAAAGTGGGTTTTTATGAGTGAAAAATTAAAATCTTTTGTATATAAACCATTTGTCATGTTCAAAGAGCTCATTTGCATCTAAATAAAAAGGACAGAACGAGAGAAAGGTTGTGTTGGAGAAAAAGAGAAAAATTATAGCAAAATTGGCAAGTTTTAAGGGCACGACGCATTGGGTTGTGGGCGCGGCGCATAGGGTTGGTGCAGCGCATTGGGCCGCATTTTGCAGTGTAAAACTACACTAGCACAGTGCATTGGAGTGGCACGATGCACAGGGTTTCAAGCCGATTTCACCCTCAAACTCTCCCAAATTTGCAAGATTTGCTCAATCTTCAGGTATCCAAGTAAGTCAAGAATTCTTCCACTGCCAGTGAATGAGTTTATCTTAGAGTTTATGGTGACTTAATGAGAAAAACTTCAAACCCTAACTCCTTTCAATTTTTGCTAAAAAACAATTACATAGGGTTTAAAAATTGTGTTTTTTGCTGCCAATTCCATCACTCCTTCACTCTTTGATTCCCTCATTCATTTTCCAATTTCATCAAACCCATTCCCTAATCCCCATATCCCTAAATTTACTATCCTCATATCCCTAACTCCCACTATCCCAAACCCTAGTTACAAATTCCTAAACACTAATTGTTGTCCCTAAGCCTACTTACTGTCCCTAAACCCCACTATACCCCAAAATCATGTCAACAACATTCCCAAAAGCCCTCATACCCTCTCCCTCCATAGTCCCTCATACATTCTCATACATTTGGTAGCAAAAATCTAAGACACCATAAATCTCTTCCTACTCATCTAAGAAAACTCAAACATTAGCAAACATGGAGTCTGATCCTTCCTATGACCGAGATGAGGAGACACACAATGATTCTTCTAGAGAAATTCATGCACCAAGGAGACCTCACAAGGGTGGTAAACATATACGAGGGGAGCCTACCTCACTTGCCGAGTTGTAGGCCTACCCTCTTGTTGTCACATGCTTTGAACACCAATCCTATTATCAGTTCTGTGAGATGGTAGAGAGAGTCCAGTACCATCATGAGTTGGCTAGGTTGTTTGTGCTCCATCTTCATAATGGCCAAGTCACTCTAGCAAGTGTGACATTCAACTTAACACCGGAGTCTATTTCTCTAGCAACTGGCATTCCAAATGTCGGTGAGTAGTGGAATAAAAGGAAGAAAATTGATAGAGAACATTATGAGCCTTACATCAAGGTTTGTTATCCGAGACATCTCAACAGAGTTTTTTCCTTCTGGTATCTGAAGGACACATATGCTCCCTTGATGAGACTTATTATTAAGTATTTTAGCTGTTAGGGTCGGTTTTCTCGCCTATATGCCTATCACATCATATTGTTGATGCACTTTACTAGGGTGAGAATGATGAATCTCCCCTATTTCATTTGCTAGAACATTGAGAAGATGACCACTTTAGTGCAAAGGAAGTCTCCTTAGTAGCAGTATAACAGTATATATCATTTTGCACTAATAAAAGTTGTGGTCTTACATTAGCTTGGTTTACAGAACATCTCATGGGAGGATTTCATTTCACATGAGGTCTTCACAGGTCCTCAGGTACCTCTAGTAAATTTTCATGAGATAGGTGGACCTTCACATCAGCAGGAGATTCATGAGACACAAACCGCTAGTGTGCCAGTGTTTATCACCTACCAAAAGGGCACTAGAAGGTTGTTTGTAGCAACAAAGTGAGTATTATCTCCACCCAAGGTGGAAGGGGTCTCACTTCCTCCATCAACAGAGCAAGTTTAAGACAAGCGCAAGTGGCCATTACATGATGAGGGGCCTTCAGGAGGGTAGGAGATAGATTTCATTCTCATTTAGGATGATGACACCGATTTGGGCCCACAAAGCTCAAAGCTTAAGGAGATCATTCAGAAGGAACAAGTGGACATTAATGATTTGTCTCTCAACCCAGAAAGATCCAAGTGGATAATCAGATATCTGAAGCAAAGAAACAAACAACTAGAGGATCAGTGATCCATTATGGAGCTACAAAACATACGAGAAAACTGGCGAGCTGCCAAGAGGAGGAAAGTGAAGTTGACACCACTTGAACAAGAAATCAAAGTTGATCGTGAGTCTTGGCTTGAGAGGGAAAATATCCACCTAGAAAAGTTGCTTGAGAAGGCCAATAGGGAGAAAACAATGGTGAGGCACATGGCCCACCATTACTTGGCGAGAAACAAAACTTGCAAGGCACGAATCAGGAACTTGAAGGCCAAGTTGAAGAAAGCATCAAGGAAGTGAAAACAGCAAGATAGAATTTAGATATTGGTTGAGGCTTCCTTGGCCCAACATAGCGCTTAATGGAGGACACTCAGCCCAAATTTCAAGAAATTTGGGACACTTTTTGCAATTTTGAAAATTTTGGCCTAAAAAACAGGTTTTTCTGCCCAATGCGTCGCACCGCATGGTGCTCGCTTTTGATGGAGACCTCCTTTTACGAAAAACTTAGAATTTTTTGATTTTTCATGAAAAAATATGCATTCCCACAAATATCCAAGAAATTTTGACAGGTTTTGAGCTTCCAAAAAGGTCAAAAACAACTAAAAAATGACCTTTCTGCCCCTTTTTGGACACACAGGAAGCAATGTTGGGAGAACTCAGTTTTGGAGTGGAAAATGGAGGCCAAATTCAAAACTTCTACTTGTTATAGAAAGTAGACAGGAATCCCTTTCCAAAACGTACACTTGGAGCAAATTTGGACACCAAGAAGGCCTCTAAAAGTAGCTACAAAATGGTGCTATGAATAGGGAAATCAGCGCGACGCATTGGAGGAATTTTGCTAGATTGACAAAAATACCCTATTTTTCGCCTAGTTTCTTGACAGAGTGACTTTTCTCCTTCTAATTGTCAAACTCATGATGTAATTTAATGTGAGTTGTTGTATTTTTATGTAATTATGTTAATTTTTCACTCATAGAGGTAGATTCATTCATGAAAAGGTAGTTTGCAACTGAATGAATCAGTTCCCTAGTTTTTAGAGGCAGGTTGTTCCACTGCCTACTTTTTAGTTCTCAGTTTAGAATTTGTTGGAACAACTCCTAAACTCATGAGCTCGACCCCTAGAGGCTAGGATGAGTTGTTGTTTGCATATATCTTGTGATTTTTTGTTCATTAGCAAAGGTTGGACTTTTGGGAAAGCTTGGAGCTTCATTCTATACACATTTCAACAGTTTGGCTAAGGAATAGACGAGGGTTTGCAGCACTTTATGGGATTCATGTGGCATCTTGCTTTGGTATTGTGTTTCCTTCTATAATTGTAAGTTTACATGTGTTTTATTTATGCCATCATCTCTCTTTGCTTCATCTTAACTAAATCAAACAAGGATAATGGTAGAATCCATTGAAATTGCAGTGCTCTACCTAGGGTTGTGTTTATTTATTTATGTTTTCAGTTATTTGAAGAGGATCCCTGACACTTTCTTGCCCTCTTCAAATCCTCACCTATCTAAAATCTGTCCATATCATTCAATTTGAAGTACCAAATCATTTGCCTACCTTGCCCCATAGAGATCTTTACAAAACTGAGCCTCGTTTCTCAGACCCAAATCTGCCTTTCCATTTGAGCCAACAAAACATCATCAAATTCAATCAAACTCTTTTGAACACATACCTAGCCTAAGATCAGTATTCACATCAATCATCTCAAGCCTCATTGATCATATTTTTCTGAGATTGACAAGAAGAGAGCCCTCTCCCGACCTGGTAGGGCTAGCTACCAGGTTAAGCGTGGTTTGATGTTACCCTAGATCCTACCTTTCTCAGCCTGAGGTAGATTTAGGCGCTAACACCTCACTCATTTCCATCAATTTTTCAGAGCCATCTCATCTTTCACAAAACCCCTCCCATAATTTTGTCAAAATCTCTCACATATCACTTCATTTTCATACTCACCTCACATCCATTTTCACTTCCTACTGCTAGGATTATGTGCAATATGGAGATTGATTCTTCACTAGAAAGAAAAAGACAAGACAAAGGAGGGAGGATTCTTAGATATGAACCATCATATTGCAACCAGATCAACTCCAATCCTTTCATCAAGCAGTGCTTTGAGGATGTTCACTGTTTGGATTTTGTAAAAGAGTAAGTGAAGCAGGGTTTTATGAGCAGCTGATAGATTGGGTAGCTACACATTTGAAAGGAGAGACTACTGTCATTTATGGTATTGAGTTTAGCTTCTCAATGGCCTCCATCTCACTAGCAATTGGTTTACCAGACAATGGCAAATACTGGTTCAAGGGAATGAGTCTAGATCTTGAAAACTATAAGCCCTTCTTAAAGACTCCATACAGAGACACAAATACTTACCTTCTGCCTTTCAGATATTTTCTTGAGAAGTGTGCTCCTTTAATGAAGACCATCATGAGGTTCTTTACCTGTGAAGGTGGATTCTCAAGGTTGTATGGTTATCATATTTGCCTCTTGATGCACTTCACATCTCAAAAGCCACTCATCATGTGCAATTACCTGTTCAAGAGTATTTCAAAAATGTCTGAGAAGATATAGATGAAGGGAAAAGAGAACTCTGCAAGCTTGTTCCATCATAATCTCATCAAAACCATTATCCTTCATCAGTTGGCAGAGAGGGGTATGGCTTGGGAAGCCCTTTTAGAAACAACTCTAAAATGGCATGAGGAAAATGCAGCATCTCAGTCCCCAAGTGCACCAAATCAACAACAAGAGATGTGGTCATCTAGTAAACCAAAAAACAAGATTCAACTACCTAGGCCAGAGGTCACCAAAGTGTATAAGAAAGGGCAGAGGCTTGCATTTTCTTCTCACAAAGAGAAGGGGACCAAGCCTTCTTCATCGACAAAGCAGGCATCGACAACAAATTATAAGAAGACAATTGATCATGAATTTGAGATTATTTATTTAGAGGATGAAGATGAGACTTCAATTATGAAGCAGACTATCAGGGACAAGGACTAAAAAATCAAGGAGCTGGAAATAAATATGGAAAGAGCAAAGTTCATTATATCATTCCTTGAACAAGAAAACAGTAAAGTTAAAGCAAAAGAGTTGATCCTAGATAAGGAGAAAGCTAAGCTAATGCAACAAGCCTAAAAAGGTAAAGAGAAAATAACATCAAGCGAGCCTGAAGCATCACAAGTTAAAGGGAAAAGGAAAATACCAAGAACCAGAGGTCTCAAGGAAGCTTTGCAAGAGGAACAAAAGAAATATTAGTCAATGAAGACCTTGACCTAGAAGAAAGAATTGCCCTAGAGGTACATCAAGATAAAAAATATTGGCTCAATAGGGTGAATGAACACTTGGAAAAGCTCTTGGAGAGGGAAAACAAAGATAATCAAATGCTCAGACACATCGCGCATCACTATCAAGCTCAAAACATGATCGCCAATGTCAAAGTGAAACAACTCAAAAACAAGCTCAAGGAGACCAAAAAGGATCAAAAGGATGAGGGAAACTTGGAGATGCTTGGTGAAGCATCCACGAAGCTATAAAAAAGCTCATTTTTATAGCTTCCCTCCAATTTTGAGCTAATTCTGAGCATTTTGAGTTTTTTGGCAAAATTTGGTCTAAATTCAGAAATTTGACCTTTCCAGAAGCGCAATGCCTTGGTGCTACAATTTCTTCTCAGGCATCCATTTGAGGAAAGGTTTAAATTTTTAGAAAGGTCTTGTAATCCTCTAAAAACCCATTTTCCCAGATTTTGCAGAGGTGGCCTAGTTTGGGAGAAAAAGGAAAAAAAGTGGCAACAAACTAGCATTCTGGACCATGTTTTGACAGACGTTGTGCTTCTGGAGCGACATTGGGAGAATGGATTTTGGAAGGTCTTCCCATGCTCCAAGTTCAGAAATTCAAACTGTTCTAGAAACTAGACTTAAAGGGCTGGTTGACCATTCTCTCAGATTTTGATTTTGATCCCTGTAAGGAACCTAAAAATCAGCTCAAAGTTGGTGTTGTGCTTCTGCACTTTCTTTGTTTTTAATTGTAAAATTTCACTGTGTAAAACTTCTAGTTTCTAGTCTGACTTGGTCAAAGTCAAGATTCTCTATGTAATGGTACAAGTTACGAGGCTAGATGATGTATTCATGAATAAATGCATATCATAGGTTGTTTTTGATGTTTATTAAGCCTCATAAAAGAAGAAAACTCCTAATCAAACTCTTCATGAGGTGTTTGAGTTGCACCTTCTCACTCTCACCTATTCGTTGAGAGAATATTGGAGTCAGTTATTCCACCAAGGAATTCAACTCCTGAAGGTGGGAAAGTGGTCTAGGAGATTCTATAAGTACTATTTCACCTCAAGAGAAGAGGGTTGAACTTTTTGTGAAGGAGGCTTGCATTGTAATCATCTTTTAGCTAATACAGATACAGGGTGCAGCTATTTTCAAGGAACTCTAGCCCAGTGAGTTCATGGTGCTCGTACTTCATTCATTTTTTTTATCATGGTCAAAACATATTTATATACATTATATTTCTTCTTTCTATGAATACCTTGTGATAAAATACTCAAAATTCTTGTTTTTCAAGCTCTAGTATCTAGTTTTCATGGTTATGTGTTTTGTCTTCCCAAGCTAATGAAATCATGTTTATTTATGCTCATTACTTTCTTCCACGTTATATCCTCTATACTACACTAAAAAATACTCAAATTACACCATGGATTCTAACATATATCCCCTTCCTATGCTTTCTCCTATATTCCCACAGCCTAGACCTACTTATGGCTCCAAACCCTAAGTTCAACGAACCCTTTAAAAACCAAATTTTCACAAACAGATATGGATATCTAGCCTAAGATTCATTTTCTTTAAATTCATATCATTGATAAGAGACTTAGAGAGATCCCTCTCATGCTCAGTAGGGCTAGCAACTGAGCTGAAGTGGTTTGAGGTTACCCTTGTCGATTTCCTTTTCAGCCTAAGAGATTGTAAGGACTAACAAATACTATTTGGTTCAACCTGCAATTCTTGAAGTATATTCATTACTGATACTCCCAAAGAGGATGGAAAGACAACTTCCATCCCATAAACTAGTTGATCGGGAGAAGTACCAATTGATTTCTTAGTAGTCAATATGTCTGACCATAAGGCATTGACTAGCTTTTTATTCCAAGTTTTCTTATTGTCCTCTAGTAACTTCTTGATGATGTTTACCAAGCTTTTGTTTGAGTATTATTCTAGTCTATTACCTTGAGGGTAATAGGTTGTAGAATGGCCCAGGGTGATATGATACTCATTGCAGAAATATATCATTCTTTTGGATTTAAAGGTTGTTGCATTATCAGTAATGAGCTTAGTTGGACACCCAAATCTTGATAAAATATTGTTTTCAAGGAAGGTTATGATAACAATGTCTGTAGCTTGCCTTCAAGGTATGTCCTCTATCCATTTTGTGAAGTAGTTGTGGCTGTGAGGATCCATTTGTGTTGGGTAGAGGAGGATGGGTGAATTTCACCAATGAAGTCTAAAGCCCATTGTTGTAAAGGTATTTTAGCAGAGATTGGCTTGAGGGGTAAAGGTAAAATCTTTTTCCTCCCCTCAAAAATTTGAAATTTATGATAGGAAGTCACATACTTTTTGACATCAGCAAACAAGGTAGGCCAATAGAAACCAACTCTAAGGATTTTATCAACAGTGGTCTTCTAGTAAAGGTGTTATCCACAGTGACCTGCATGAAACTCTTGCAAAACTTTATCAGATTCCTCTTTTAATAAGAAATTGAGAAGAATACATTCACGATCTCTCCAAAATAGAGCATTGTCTAATATACAAAATTTCAAGGATTTCATCTTCAAAAACCTGCTTTTAGTTCTGGATAATTCAGGAGGAGCTTGTAAGTTTAATAAAACATGAATAATATCGGAATACCAAGGTGATTCAATAAAGGCTTGGATGATTAGTGGAGTTGTCATGTCCTCTCCATCATCTATTCTTGCAAAAAGTTTATATCCAAGGCCTAACAATTTGATTCATCCATGAGCTTGGCTAAACCTTGGCCCTTAATTAACTTAGTAGGTTTGATTTCTATATCATACTCTAAAATAGTAGCAATCCACTTTCCCCTCTTTCCATCAAGACCATCCTAAGTTAGGATGTCTTTGACTACTGATTTGGAACGTAGGCTACTATATGAGAGTACAAGATGTATACCCTAATGTCCTTAATGGCTTTGATTAAAGCCAATGCTTGTTTTTCCATTATATTGTATTTCAAGGGGGCATCTCTCAGGGCTTTTCTAAAGAAAACAATGGGTTGTTCATAACCCTGGTCATTTGTCTGCAATAGAACTATAGCTATTGTGTGATGAGAAGAAAAGGGAAACAAGATGAAATCTCTGTCAAATTTAGCACTGATTAACACATGTGTTTTAGTTAAGGCTAGTTCAGTATCTTCAAAGGATTTTTTCACCTCAACAGTCCATTTTATGGTGGAGTCCTTTTTCACCATGTTGTTTAGTGATCTAATTAACTCTACTACATTAGATATAAATCTTCTAAGAAAATTTATTTCACTAAGAAAGCTTGTAACTCTTTAATGTTCCTAGCGTGTTGTATTTGCAGGATGGCTTCTATTCTTGTAGGGTCTATTATTACACCCTCTTTTGAAATTATGTGACCTAACAACTTTCCTTATTCTAACCCAAACAAGGAATTTTTGGGGTTTGAGGAGATTTCAAATTTCTTGCATTTAATACAAACTTTTC
This sequence comes from Pinus taeda, assembly GCA_000404065.3. NCBI lineage: Eukaryota > Viridiplantae > Streptophyta > Pinopsida > Pinales > Pinaceae > Pinus > Pinus taeda. The sequence continues at coordinate 106,409 of APFE031162030.1, read as the reverse complement.
TTAGATGATCCAAATGTTGATTGTTAGATTTTGAAAGTACAAAAATATCATCCAGATATATCATAAGGAAATCATGAATTTCTTTTGCAAAGGCTATATCCATGGCTCTCTCAAAAGTGATTCCTGCATTAATTAGCCCAAAAGGAATTTTCACATACATAAATGTGTACTAAGGAGTAGTAAAGGTAGTTTTGGGTTGGTCATCAATATGAACCAAGATTTGGTTGTAACTTGAAAACCCATCCAACAATGAGATTTTGGTTGATCCAACTACTCTCTGTAAAATGTGGTCCATTTTGCGGAGAGGGTAATTGTCTTTCAGTGACACATTGTTGAGGTTTTCTGAGATCCACACAGAGTTTGATCTCACTAGTTTTCTTTCTAGATGGCACCAAGTTCGAGACCCAATCAGAAAATCTGATTGGTGAAATTATTTTGGCATCATAAATCCTTTGAATTTCTTTTTCGATTGTAGGTAATAAGATAGGATTTATCCTTATACTTTTTTGTTTGAAAGTCTTTTGATTTTCTTTAATAGGAATTGTGTGCTGGATGATTTTGGTGTCATAGGATTTGAGGTCTGCATAACTCCAAGCAAAGACATCCTAAAATTATTTCAACAACTCAATGTATTTCACGTTTTTAGTTGAAGGTAATGATTTTGAAATTCTGGTCAGTTTAGGATTTTAATTGGTGCTTATATTACATTCCTCTATATCAGACCTTAATGGTTCCATTTTAGGTTTCCTAGAAACATCATTTGAATCAAATAAATCTTCCAGAGGGGTTAATCCCTTTGGTAAGAAGTTATCTTTGAGATTAATTACTTGTGTTTCTTCACTGATTATTTCATCAATCTCATTTTTCTCTAAGTTATCTACATCTGATTTAGTAAATTTAGTTGAGTTGAGTCTATTCAGTTCCTCACCTTCTATCTCATCCTTAGTGTCAGGATCTATGGATGTATCAATATCTATATTGTTATTTACAAACTCTTCTTCTAAAAGAAAAAGGTTATTTATCTGTTTGTCATCAGAAAATATTTTCCAATTATTCAAATTATCTAGAATTGCAGGTCTATGCCTAACTTTAGTAGTGTACTGATGGTTAGGTTGGAAGGGTAATTTGTAGGTGCTGGAAAACATTACTAAAATATGGGCTTGCATATTGTGTTTTCTAGGAATTACTGCAAGCTTTGTTTTTAGGAAAGTATTAATTATTTCTATGATAATTCCTCTATAACAACTTAATATAGGGTCCTTTTTCATATGTACAGCATCAATCTATTTTATAATAAGTTCAAAGTCTCCAACGACAGAACCTCTTTTAGCTCCTAGATTCCTAACTAACTTAAGACCTAAAATTAATGCTTCGTACTCGGCCATATTATTGGTACATTTAAAATTCAATATATGTGCATGGCCTTCTAAGTAATTATTTTCCAAATTATATATCCACACTCTTTCTCCTGCTCCTAACTTATTGACTAATCCATCAAATTCTAAATGCCATAAGATCTCATGATCATAATTTTCACTATCTGGTGCAACAAACTTTTCATTATTTACATCAATTTGACCAAGTTGTTCATTGAAAATTTCTATACTTTGCTTAGGTTCATTTTGTGTAGAAACTACAATTTCTTTTGGTTCTGCATTGGCACTATCTAAAACATTTCCTTGTGTTTGATCAGCATTATATGGGATAAAAGAATCGGTATCTGAGTGTACGAAGTAGATGGGAAAGTTTTGAGGTCGATCATGGATACTCACCATATATTTCATTAAGGTTTCTCAGTATAGTTTCTTAGGTTGTCCAAAAACAGAGATTGTTGCATATGACATATCTAGTTGTAAGGATCCATGAAGTTTAGCTCCCCATGATCTGGATAGTAGCATGCCATACTTCGGTGGGATGTCAGCAACCACAATATCCATAAACATGCTTTTGGTAGGGTACTGGACTAATGTGACACACATGTCTTTGATCAATCCTAGACATTGTACCTGACTAGAGTGAAATGAAAATAAATCTTTGGAAGGCATTCTAATGTCTAGGTTTAGTTTCTCCATCACTGGTTTGGGCATTAAGTTGTGAGAGGCCCTAGAATCCAACATTGCATTGTGAATAATTTTGTCATGGATACTAAGGCTGATGTAAAAGGTGGAAATCCTCTTTCTAATGGTTTTCCATTGACATCTGGACCAAATATGAGTTTTGGTTGGTGATCAAACAGGCTGACTGAATCCTCATTTTCAACAATGTTGAAGATCTGGTTTATCTGTGATTTTTAAGTTCATTATTGATTAGTTCAATTAAAGGAACTAAAATCTTTAGCTTTTCTATCTCTGGTCCTATATTGAATGGTTTTCTATTTGGAGGTTTTGACTTTTTGCTGTAGGGACTTGAGTAGGCTTGTCTTCTTTTCCTTTATTGGGGATCTCCTTATGTGGATTTTCAAATATGATGTTTTGAGATTTGTCCACTAGTTCCTTAGGTGGAATTGAAGTGGATGGCAGATCAACAGAAGGTTGATCAGAGGTTATATATACAATGGTGGGGCCAAAACGATTTGGGTTCTACCTAGGGAGAATTTGGAGGATTTTTGAAACAGGGGTTTCTTTTATTTTCTGGCGTTGACTTTTTACTGTTTTCTTGGTTTGGTTAGGGACATAAACATTCTTTTTTCTTAGATTATACTATTTATGTACTTCAAAGATGGCAGAATCATATCCTTATTTGTAATCAAATGATTCCCTAGACTGTATCTGTAATTGCTGTAGCATATGTAGTTCCTGCTCATCCTGGGTTAGAAAAACAGTGTCCTCATCATTTATTCCCATTAGGTTAATTTTTGTATCTTGTTCTAGATCTTCAGGATGGGATGTCTCTTAATAATTTTCTTGAAAATGAGGCCTAATGTTCTGATCTCATCCATTTTTCCAAATGTTTTGGTTTTGGTTTTTTCTAAGGGTTTCTAACTGGAGTTGCTTGTTGGTTATCCCATAGGGGTTTCCTTTCTATGTTATCCCAGAGGGTGAAGCTTCATCATTTGCAGTTCCTTTACTTTCATTTCTGACCCTAGCCCTTTTAGCTAACAAATTAGCTTCAACACTAACAACTACACTTTTCATTTCTTCTAATTTTGGGGGGTTCCTTTCCCTAAGTTGGTATGGCATATATGTGCCAAAACCATCAGGGAACTTTATTAATGCTAAGTCAGGTCGGAGTCTAAGACTAACTAGGATGGCATTATATATATTATATAATCTAGTACAGTAATCTTGAATAGTGTCATTAGGTCTTCTTCTAATACTCTCATATTCTAAAAGGATTTGGAGGGGATTCTTTTTCTTTCCCCATATGTTAAAAAATTGCTGATGAAATGCATCTAAACTATCAATACTATTAATAGGCAATTCTCTAAACCATTTCCTAACATCACCAGCTAAAGTCTAGGCAAAGAGTCTCATTTGAAAATTATCTGTGTCAATTTCATGCAAGTCAAAGTAATATGTTATCTTGTTGACATGTTGTTGTGCAGTGTAATGTCATGTGCCATCAAATTGAACAATTTTACTTTGGTAGTCTACTGGCATAGCACCAAGTTGGGCAGGTAAAACAAGAGGAGCATATCTATTTTCCATTTCTCTAAGTTGGGAAGAGCTAAGGTGTGGGATTGAGGTACTTGGAGATGATGCAGTAGTGGATGAAGAACTAGGACTAGTAGGTGATGAATGGGTAATGATAGGTTGGTGAGGGAGAGTAGGTATAAATGGTGATGAAGAATGGACTTCAGAAGGTATTATCGATGAAGTTGAAGGGAATAAAGGTGAACTCAAAGTAATGGAATATTATTCAAAAAGCTTAGGGGTTGTGGCAGTATTAATGGATGATTGTGGATATTTTAGAATGTATTCATAAATGGATTTGTTGGCTTGTTGAACTTCATGGTCTGCAATAAAATTAGGATCTAGAACAATTTCACTAAGTGCATTTTTGGATTTTGTTCTTAATAATGAAAGATCAAAGGGCACATCAAAGGGAAGTTCTTCTAAAAATAACCACTGATCAAGACATGAATTTTCTGTAACTAATGGTATTTGTCTAACTGAACTTTCTTCTTTTTTGGATTTTCTTGAAATTAGGTTGGGATTATCAACTACTGGGGCAAGGTTTGGGTCTAGATTAGCCCTAGTAAGATGAGTCTTCCTGGAAGCCAGAATTTCAAAATTTTTAGTTGCTTTTGTGAGATTTTTCAAGATAACTTCTAACAAATGACTTTAAGAGGCTCATAATGAAGATTTAGAATTTTCTTAAAGCTTTACTAGGACTGAGGATTTGATGTCCCCAGTATGGTTTCCATTATATTATCACTCAGAATTTTCTCTAGAAGTTACCAGAAGAAAGAAAATGACCGAGGTAACCACAAACCAACTTTTAAGCATAGGCTATAGCTAACATATGGATTAGAGAGCGATCTCTCTATATGATTTAGCTTTGTTTACTAGGATTTCAGGCTAGTTCTAAATGTTCAGGGGGTTTTTTATTGGTATTGAAGATTGGATGGTGCAATCCTTAAAACAGAGGGATAGAATGATGTCTTTAGACCATTGGGCTATGGAGTCAATAAAAGGGCATCAGAAGTGGAATTAACTCACTAAGGGGAATGTTCAAAGGGAAAGATAGCATAGTAGAGTGCAGGACTTTGGGCCAGAAGGGTGGAATGGTTTGAATCAGGGTGAGAAAGCAATCAAGAATTCTCAGACTAGGACTTAAATGAGGAACAGAGGGTAATCAGAAACAAAGGGCAATTAAGAATCCTTTACTATAGATTATAAAGAGACAACCTAAACTAAGGAGAAACTAAGAATTCCTTAACTTAGATATCAGTAGAAAACATGCAAATGCATAACAATTAAAACAAAGTGAAATTAAGAAAATTATGAGATATCATTGCATGTTATAGCATTCAGATTCAGATATACATTGTGGAAAAGCTTTTAAGAAAGAAAACAACAACATGAGAAAACATTTGTCTGTACTTCGCTTTACACATGAATTCTATGAAATATCTCGTCTTTATTCATCAATGCATCTTGCTGGCCTAATTAGTGATACGATAGCTTTACAGTATTTTGATCAAGAAGTCTATAGAATTGTCTAAGAATCCACCATACATACTTTGATTTGTGAAGTATTTATACAAAAAATTATTAAAAAACAACTCAAACTAACTTGAGATTTAATATAGGAAATACAAATATCTTATGGCAAGAAGATAGAGACTACTATTGAACTGCTTTCATGCTGTCACTTTTATTATGGTGTTGTTGGCCTTTATAGTTTGGTTTGTAGCCCTTTATGCTCTTTTCTGTTTGAAATTTCATGCTGGAGGCTTTAGTTACTTTTAGCTTTTAGTTGATACTCTTTGGCACTGATACTCTTTAGCCATGCTTACCTGTCTTTACCCTTTACTCTACTGACTGTACATTAACCTTTTTACTACATTTTAGTATAGTAAATCAACCAATTTTTCCCATAATTATGCATCAGGTAACTTGATTTTCAACATCCTTCTATATATCTCATCTGCCTCGGTGTACTTAGAGAAAGTGGGCCTAGTGATGAATAGGTGTTTCACCTCATGCTGGAGTAAAAGCAGGTTTTCAAATGTCTGGTAAATAACTTTACCTGTTGGAAATGCCTTTATTGATGATGTACTGGCATGTTCTTTATCTAGATGTCTGATTTTGTTGTTATAATATTGTTGTGTCATGAGCTTATCATTTATGACCGACGGACTGGGTAACCCTTTCTTTCTTAAAATTTGAAATTTTGTCATGAATCTATCAACTGCTACCTACATATTTTGACACTTGTCCTCCAAGTTTAACATTATTTTTCTCTTGGAAAGGACCTTTCTTAGCTCCAATATTGTTTCTGTCCTATCCTCTATATCTAATTCTTGAAGTTCATACTTTTTCTTACTATTGAGGAAGTGGATAAGTCTGGTTGCATCTTCAGGCATGTCTCCCAATTCTTCCCTGACTTTTTGGTTAGGTTCTATAGCTACCTTTATTAGGTCTATCGGTACAAAAATCACATGGATTGATGGCAGAATTTCATTGAAAGAGAATGATATTGGCCCATAATAGTTCCTTGGCTTGCCTAAGGGGTTCATTTAGTGTTATATCTTTATCCATGGCCTTTAATCTTTCATTTATTCTGGTAGCTTTCTGCACTTCTTCCTTGTGCATGATCTTGGCAAGCTTGCAATCTGTTTCCAAGCTTGTCACCTTTTCTTTCAGTTTTCTCATTTCTGTAGCCTGAATAGACATTTCCTCCATGGCTCTGACCAACTCCGTTGCTTTTTCTCCTGATGCACCTGTTGTTGATGTAGACTCTATTGAAACTGGTTGTTCTATGGGCATGGGAGTTGTGGGAGCCAATGAGGCTGCCAGCATTGAAGGGACTATTGTTGAGATAGTTGGGATGAAATTTTCAAATGTAGTGGCGATATCACCTTGCTTCAATTGAACGAAAGCGTCTAATTCCTTCTCTATCTCCCTTAACTGATCATTAAGTTTTAGAACCAAGTCCATCAACTCTTCATCTCTAGTTTGGGTCTCTAAGACCTCCTATGTTTGGGGATGCTGCAGCTAAGGTATATTTAATTTCTTTTTCAGTGGAGCAATGTCATCATTTTTATTCTTTATCAACTGTTCAGTGGATTTTATATCTTTGAGATCATTTCCCAATTCAATCACTAAGTCTTCCAAAGACTTGATTCTAGTATCCTTGGCCTATGAGGAGGTCTTCTCTAATTGATATTGCGCTGAGATTTTTTCTCAATGAATTCTACAGTTGATGGGCAGCTATGGCTTTACTTGTGAGGGTGGAGTATATCATCTCTCCAGCTTGTTTGTGAAATTCAATTTGGTCTATGGGATCAATATCCCTTGCCATCACTTCAAAATCAATTCTCTTGGAATCTACCGATGTCCTTTGCTATTGTGCAGTTGGTTTTATGAAGGACATCTCTAATTTTCCCTCCATGATGTCAAAAGTTGACATCAACCTTGTCTGATTGGTAGGTGTGAGTTTGACATACTAAGCATAAGTTTGGGCCTTTAGTTTCTCATTTCTTATCTTGATATTTTTATATCTATCTTTTATATCCTTATCCTTATCAACAGGCCTACTGAATGAGGATACTTCTACACTTAGTTGTCTTTCCAAAATCTGGGTCTATGATGTGAATGGCCCATGTGTTTCCTCAGATAGAGTTGTGCCTTTACTTCTGTCTAGCTAAGTGTCAGTTATTTCTATTGAGCCTTCTATGTCTTCCTACTCTGAAAGAAGGTTTAGCCTAGGCCTTTTGCTTTGACTGGTCCCATATTATACATTTGATGTGCCCATTCCTGAACTTGAAGGTTCCTCCCAGGGCCTTTTGGGGTTCTTTGTCTCACTCTAAGGAGTTTGCATGATAGCAAGGGTGCTCATGGATGGCTCTTGCTGTTAAAGTACCTGCGGAAACAAGCTCTCATCAAACTGTCTTTCTAAGTCACATAAGGCATTCTTTACATCTACCTTTGTAATGTCTCTGCCTACAAGAGTGTTTTCCATCCACTCAGATTGATTTGCATATCTTTCTCTCTCTGGTATGGGGTGGCAGATATAAGGTCCCAACTTGGCCTTCTTTCCCAATTTGGTCATAAATTCTTGAGGGTCATACCTCCGTATGAAACTCTTTTGGAACTTCAGTGGCTGCAAAATTTGGTCTGCCTCCTTCCCTGCCTCTCTAGAATTGTAGATGAAGGGGACTAACTGGTTTTTTACTTTGAATTGTGATGTTTTCTTGGTTGAGAAAAAAACTATCTCATTAGAGTTCATTATTTGTCTATAGTACTCTAGAGCAAATAACCTCATGGGGAGGTATTTGGGTAGTTTTTATGGTGCAAGCTGACAACCATAAATTCTTATCTCTCTGTGGTTTTGGTAAAGGTACCAATCTCCCAATTTGCTTTGTTTAGACAACTGAAGGACCCTTTTGATCTCTAGACTTATCGTGGGGGGAGGGCTTCCTTTCAGCATAGTCATGACTCGGTGAACAAAAGAATCTATGAAATATGAATAGGTATATGGTGACTCAAACTTATGGAATAGTGGGGTCCAAAAAATGACAAACCTAGGCTAGCCTTTGGTATCCAGCTTCTGGAGGGGAAAAAAATATGTTTGGTTGATAATATAGGAACATATGGTAGAGGACAGATGAGTATTTGAACAATCTTTCATTATGCATCTTGGTGAACTGTTCATGCATTCTCTTAGCTATAAACTCAACCTAATTGTATAAAATAGCAAGAGGTTGTCCTGGGGTATAGATTAACATGAAGGCCACGATAAATGTTGGCTTATATGGGCTTGACCCAGGTTCAGAGGTGATTTAGCCAAGACAATTCTGGTACTACCCGCCCTTTCGGTAATAGTTTGCGGAGCGCATACTGAGGTCTCACCCGAAGTAGTATGGGAGGGTGCTAGAACCAGGCTTCCGCACCCTCGGGATGTCTGATGAGCTTCAGGTGGTTTGCTGTTTGACCCTATGTGCATGTCATTATGCGCACCTATTAGTCCTTAGCAATCTATGAGGCCACCTTCGTGCAGCCCTACCTGGGGCGCAATCCATATTATACTCAAGTTCCTTTCTATTTAATCTATTATGACTCAATTACTTAGTTGATTGGTGTAAGATTAATGATAATTAATAGTATATCTAGCAGACATTTAGGTGCGCACAATAAACAAAAGAGCATAAATATAAAGAATGCAATACACAATTAGATGAACCAAAACTAGAATCAACTTCTCTTTATTAGTCTTCATTCAATATTATAGTCTCAACACTTCCCTTGCGCACTCAGTTGCAGGGGTCTGTGCACTCAGCTGTAGAGCCTCTTCCTACTACTACAACCCAATACACTTAGACTCTTACTCTATGCTCGAACCATTTGTATTCATCTCTCCCATTTGCTCTCTTTACAACTTAGAGCCTCGCTCTATTTATACAATCCCATGGTCTATGGACCATGGGTAGGCTGACATGACTTTACATTACATTACAATACTTTAGGATAGACAACCCTATGACTCAACCTATACTTCGTGTTCCACGCCCATAATTCGTAGAGTCTTTCAATACATTTGACCAAAACGTAGGCTTTGAGCCCCAAAATATACCGTGGGGGGATTCCATGCCCAACAGGCCCCTAACACAATCATCATGACTCATCCCGAGTCACTCTGTTGGTGTGGAAATCTTGGCACAAAGCCCCTCCAACTAGTCCCGTACTACTCGGAGGTCTGCGACACAATGTTTTGCAGTTTGCTAGACCTACGGCATGCGCTCTGTCGATGCTTCTTTTTGAGGATCATCTGCCTGCCTTAGTGGGTTGGGCCCTTGCATCTGTGTGAGCTTGCCCTCAATATCTACCATAATGGTGAAGGCCTCATCAATCCATGGTTGGAAATGTGCTTTGAGAAGTTCCTCTTTCTATCTTGAAACATCCACCTACTCTTTTAGTGCCCTTGCTTGGTGCATCTTTACTAGCCATTGGGTGGGGAAAATTGTCTACACAATTCCCCTTACATTATCATAATGCTTTTGAAGCTCGCATGCCTCTATTTTCAAGCACTATATGTTGGGGTCCTCCTACAAGGATGTGAGGGGATGCCAACGACTTGGTCCAACATACCAATACATTCATACACTGCCTGTCCAATTTCTTCCAATCCTTTTTGAATAGCGCTAACATGGTACTCTCTAACTTCCAGAGGAGTGGAAGGCTATGCCTTCAGCCACAGCTTGGCAATCTGGAGATTCAGCTCCAACTGCACATGCATTGTTTCTTCACGCATGTTTTAGACTCCACTTGCCAGATAGCGGATCCACATCTTTGTTGGTAGGTCTGTAGTGATGGACAACTCTGGGACTCGCCGACATGCTTCAGCAACTGTCTGCACGATCTGCTGGTTCTGTAACACCAGTTTATCACACTTCAGGTTGAGCTATTCGATGTTGATCTTTTTCTCACTCATCACCAGAATTGCATGGCCCTCCCTGGCACAGAGCTCTGTTGGTATGTCATCCTGCAGTTGGTGCAATGTGTCTCACAGAAGGGCAGCCAAATTAAGGCCAAGTTCCTTAATCCTACCTACCGCGGTTCTATCATCCTCTTTCTCTGCTATTAGCGCTCCTTCCAGTAGCACTATGGCATTGGCCATCTTTACATGTAGCAGCTGCTTTGCTGCTAATGTGCCTACTGCGCCATAGGTGGCTATGGTTCCTTCCTGTTGGGGCTACACCTGTAGTTCCTGTAACTGCGCCCTTAGGGCCTCGAACACAATCTGTTTCTCCAACATGGCTTCCTAGAGCACTTCCTTGGTGACCTTGTGAACCGTGTCGTCGATGTCATAGAGGTTGCCTTCTATTAATGTGATCGGGTCGATGGCCAATTTGGATGCCTTGAACTTTTTTCGTGGACCCAATCTCTCTGTCACGCACGACCTCTTCAATTGGGTGGAAGTTGTGCCCAAGTCTGTGCCTTCTTCTTAGAGGTCTATGTCCTCTGCTTCCTGTCCTATAGACAAGTCCTAGCCCTCCTGGTCCTGCGTTGTGGTGGACCCTGTTACCTGTGTTATTGCTGCTACTTCGACGGCCTTTGCCAACTCCGTGGCTGCCCTTGCTGCCTCGCAGGCAGCCCTTACCTCTGCCACTGCTTTTTCATTACATCTCTTCTCAGCCAACTTCGTGACGTGCAACTTGGCCTCATCCTTTTTTTTTTATGTTGTTGTCCTGTCTAGCTCCACCAAATTCAAGGCACACCATTCGGGGGGGTATGATTCTAACACTGAAAATATTGCATCATCAATGGCAATGAAGGGGATCTTGGTCCATTGTTGCGTTGGATCCTTATGCGCCTTGATGTAAACATTATGCATGTCTTCCTTGAAGTCTGTAAAGCTCTGCAAACTATTGTGCATTGTGGGGGACAGGCGCAACCATCTATTGATCCACATCTGAATGCTCACCTCCATGAGCACCTAGAAGATCTTTGTCTCGCGAATCCTATTTGTTTCCTTGGTAGGCTAGAGTGATGTGTACTTTGTGGCCTTTAGTAAGTCATATTCAATGCTAGGGAATTGACTGTCCTCGAGCAGTTCTCCTGTTACCAACAAAATGGACAAGAGCAACCACACGTAGTGGAAGGTCTTGCCCTGCTCCTAGGCTTCCTTGCAATTGGTCAAGAACTCCTCGTAGAGGAACTCAGCCCAGTTGAATTGGAACCCCTCGATGCATTGTTCGGCCAATGCAACTACCGATGTTGGTACCACATCACCATGGCATTTTCTCATTACTTTCCCGACCAAGGGTTGGGTGGCTATGCACACCCCTTTATCTTTGATGTTGTTGATTGTGTAACCCATATTTTTCTTCTCAAGCTTTTATTTTTTCTTCATCACCTCCATGAGCGCCAAATCTCCACTTCTTCTTGCTATCGCCATGGGGTCCTTTCCCTTACAGTGAATCCAAGAAATTCTATGGATGAGATCTGCTGTGATGGGAATAGGATCCTCCAGCCACAAGTACCCATCGTGGACTAGGCAAAGCAGCTGCTTGATGACAAAAATAGTGATAGGAATGCAGTGAAAGTGTGGATTCCATAGTAGATTATGTAATCTGGCCTTCTCCACACCGCGCAGCCATTTTCACAGCTCTAGTCTTGTGATTGGACCCTTCGTGCTCTACTTCATGAGGCTCTCTATCTCTAAGTGTGGGAACTTCTCATTTTCCATGAGGTCGCAATCTTCAAACTTCATTATGGGCACACAACCCAAGTGAGAGCCCTCAAACAGAATTCCATTGGGGAGGAGCGGGGTCTAGAGTGTGCTCTTAGTGGCATCCAGGTCCTTTGGTATCTTAGTTTTCCCTTTCCGCAGATGGACGTACTCAAGCAATTTCGCCGTAGAGTGCACTAGCTATATGTCCTCTTCCATGGCTTCTGGTTCCTCTATCTCACCGATGAGAGCCTGTAGGTCCTTCTCCTCATCATCTGTCTCAATGGTGACAGCCTTGCCCTTTTCTTCCATTGAGAGTTTAACGAACTACAGATTCCTTGGGGAAATGCGAACTTGTCCCACTTCCTGCTCATCTTTCTTGGGCCTCAGCATTCAAGGTGATTTCAAGATTTCCAGCGTGACCCTAGTGTCTCCCAGAACATCCTATACCATGGCGTTCTGCATGGCCTCGTCAGTGGTTCCTTCTACAGAGCCCAAACTTCTCTTGATAGTCGTCATCCTCTTTGAATTGTTTGTGGTCGTTTGCGAACTTCAGGGTTCAAATATTGCTCAGAAATCAACACTCTGTGGTCTAATCAATTGCTTAAATCTCAAGTGAACAAGTGTTGTTTCATGGCTAGCGCCTAGAGTTTTATAGCACCTTTTGAATTAAAATTCGACCGCTCCCCCAAATTCTGGGCCATCAATGATTTCTTGGCGGCAGATTGCCCCAAATATTTCCCTTAATTCGTGTCTTAAATGCCCGCTACCCACTCCCTTTTTCCTTAAATCGTACATCTTGTCATGAATAGTGCTACCAACGATCACTTCCCAGCCTACCCACGCGACAGCACAACCCCCCCTGTGCGGTTGTGACCCTTGTGACATGCTGATTTTTCACGCACCTTCCTCATCGTGTAGCTCCCAAATAGACTCTTTTATAGTCTCACACTCTCTTTTAATTTCCTGGAGCGCTGCGAATATGCTCCCTACAGCTAGTTTGGTGGTTGTACCATGTATGCAAGACTTCAACTTGCCTTTTAGTATAGTCCGCAGAGACTCCTCAATTGCCTTTGTGATAGCCAGTGCCCTGCATTCTATTGTATTTAGTGCACTCCCCTGGTTACTGCATTTGGTGAGGTGCGGTTCTAGCCATGGCAGCAGAGTCATAAAATCCTAGCAACAATCTTCTAACCCAACAGTATGATCATCTCCACCTTTTTTTCTTATCCTTGGTTGATCGAAGAGCCCTGCTAGCTTGATCTCGTTTTCTAGCCTTTTGATCTCGATGTCCATCAAAATTCTTTTCTTCTGTAGTAAAAATGAGTACTTTTCAAGTTTGCAAAGTCTAAGGTTCCCTCATTGAATGGCTTCCTAAATCTCTATGTGTTCGGCCTCGCAAATCTATGTGATTTCTTCATCCGGGTCTTTGCGTACTGTCACAACTGCGGGAGCTATTACGTGTGGATCCTTGGTTGCATTCTCTTCAGAAATTATGGGCGCTACTTTGCTTTGCACCTTTAGAATCTTTTCCGCAGTCAGGGTTTTGCACATGGTCCTATAGGCCCATCGAACCGCTCGTACACGCAGGTCCCAATTAGTGCATCTTTCCTAGTGAACCTTGTTCAGTACTCCACACATCCTATCAAATGCTTCATCGTGGATAATTGGTAGCACACGTCACCTTTCTTGTTGTTGTGGTTTGTTACGATTCTCTATTCTGGGGGTGGTGTGCACTTGTGCGGGCTATACAACATATCTCTATACCCATCGGGAAAGATGGGCATGCAAGTTGTTCCACCCCTACTGATTGGCTCTCATTCGGAGCTGGGGTTTTCTAAAACATGGGCGCATCATCCTCTTACATCCGTGCCAATCCTCAATAATTTCTTGATGCGTACCCCACCATCGTGTGGGCATTGCACATGGCGCCCATTTCAAAGCATCAAATCGTTGTTGTTTTGGCACTGCACTTTCAAATTTGCTCAGGAATTCATCCACCACTGTCAATCCATTATATGTTGGCAACTCCCTTGCCTCTATTGTCATGCAACACAATGATCTAACCATCATGTTGCAATTAAGCATTGTTACTTCATGCAACCTATTCTACCATTGCTCTACTTCTACGTTTGAATTTGAAGTACAGGAGCTTTCGCGCTCCCACGAAATTCTTCCATCTGCAGTCAGATTCACCCAATATTGTTCTCATGCAGTTACCCTATAAATACAATCGATATAATCATCACTATCATCATTGCGCACCCATTTAGTGTATCACACTCCTTCAGATGGTTCTAGCGGTACTACTACGCATAGTGACTTTTTCTCAAAGACCATTTTGCGCTTCCTCAGATTTATGACTCCGTTCATATTGGTGGCCCAGTCTATTCCTGGTATTGTGGGATAGGGATTATAGTCATCAACAATCAATTACTTGAAAATCCGCTTACGCACTCGCACCTTCAATATCTATTGTTACCCCTTGCAATCTTCCCATGGGAAAAATCTTCTGTTGGTTCACCATTCATAACTGGATATGAGACCACTATAGTGCGGGTCTGCCCATGCATTCCCATGTTTTCTTTGTAAATACATTCACGTCCAATCCAAGATCTAGGATTACCTAATCCATTCCATACTCGCTAATTTGCATAGTCAACCTCATTTCCCTTCCTAGCCGTAGTGCATGCTTTCCAAGTTTCTAGACCACACACGATTCTCCTAACCCTGGGCACCTAGTGATAAGCTCCTGTAGTCCTTTGAATGCCTTCCTATCACACAACAGTTTCATGCATGTCTCCAGAAAGTTAGTGAGCATTGAAGGATCCATCCCTAGTTCTAGTTGATCCTTACTACTTGAAGTGGAGGCCTCCGTGAAGCTCTTCTTAGCTTCCATGAATGTCCCCTTTGCACATTCTAAATCAAATCTGGGTTCCTTTGTAGGAGCCTTGCGAATGCATGCACTTTCTTCTAGCTGCTTCCCTTTATCATTGCCCATGTTCATACTGCTCCTGAGCATCATGTTTACATTTGGGTCTTCTTCACATGGCTCAAACCTCAACATCTGTAAATTCTGAGTCGGAGGGGGCTGGAGTACCCCTTTTTCACGCATCCTCATTATCAGTGAAGGGAAGTCTTCTAATCATGATCAAACTGAGTGTAGTACCAACATTATGTCCTTATCGGGTTTGTACAATCACAGTCATAGTGCCCTGGCCCTCTACAATTGTAACAAATTAGTTGTCCGCAACCCCTTCCTGGTCCCATTCCACCTCACCCTCGACCACACCCTTGAAATCTAGTGCACGCCGTTCTTGTGTTTGGGTCAACGTCTTATGTTTCTGTATGTACTCTATAGGCAAGAGTCTGATCCATCATTAGTTCGTAGCTTCTACAAGTGCGTTCATCATGGCCTACCGACCTGCAAAAATTACAAAACAATTTTTGGGACATCTATGTATACTTATACAATAGATGACAATTATTTTTTGTGTGTTTTCCTCCTATCTGACAGATCGCGCACCATAATTCAAGTACTGTGCTTGGCCTTGCCTGTGCCTCAGGTCTTAATGGCATCGGCCCTCCTCCTAGTAAGTAATTTTTTAACACTGGACAGTGGTCCTTGTCATGCCCTTGGCCTTTGCATTTTATGCACCATAGCTCCTCACATGACTCTAGGTGATGTGTCCTGTCTTATTTCAAACTCTGCATTTCCAAACACAGATTTTGCAGTTGCGTGTGGATTTGTTGGACTCCCAACCTAGGGTCTTGTATAGGGGTCTCATGCACTCTCATTGCCATCTCCAAAGCATTGGCCTGGGTGGAAAGTTTTTGTTGTGATAGCACCATCCTTAAGTGTGACATAAGTAATGCTATAGACCATGTGCAGTGTTGTGCATCTGTCAAAGTCATATTGGCTTCATGAATCATACTCTTCAGCCTTTGGTCCAGATCCTAGGGGATCTCACTCAGGAGCATCGCGATCTCCTTAGACCTGATGATTGATTGCGTTTCTGACTTTGGCTTGCTAAATTTCCTTTTCAGCGCGGCTTGAATTTCTAGGATTCCTTCATTTGGATGGTCATTAGAATGCTTTATGTACCATGTTAATGTGTGATCTTGCAATGTGCTCACCAGTGTGGCCTTCTTAATACTGTCATCCACGATGCCTTGTGCTTCCCATATTACTCTTACCATGAACTAGAATTGGTCTGGATCTTCATTCCCCACTCCTTTGAATACCAGTAGTTTGATTGCACTTTCCATACTGAACTGTGGTGGTGGCAGAGGTGGGGTGGGTGGAGACGGAGGTGACGAGGGTGAGATGGGTAGCGGTGTGGGTGGAGATGGTAAATGTCAAATGTGCTGCCTTATCAGACTAATTGCGCTTCTTGGAGAAACTTTCACGAGCTCTTCCTCGCTTCCTCTAGAGGGTGAAATTAAGGGACTGGTTTCTAATTCTTCACTACCTCCACTTCTGTAGATCTTCCCACTTCATGTAGCTTGAAACATTAATTTATTCACATAAACTGTTTTTCACCCAATAGCATCTTAATCCAAGTGTTCAAAGATTTAATATACTTCCCTCACAGTCCCTTGAGGAAATGTCGCTCCACCTCATTGAAGCTGATGGTCGTGTCTACCATGAACTCAGTGATAAATCCTCCTATTGTTCGGTCCAGCCAAAAGTACACAACTTGGGTGATCTTATCTCCTAACACTTCTAGTCTACGCACTAATTCCATAGTCCACACTATTTGTTTGTTGAGCCTACACCTTCCCTGGCTGTCTGCTAACTTCACAATCCACTCATACAGTTCAAAAGGAAAGCATTTCTAAGAAAATTTCATGGATTTCCATATACAAGTAGTGCTCCAACCACTATTCCTTAGATACTCATAGATTTATGTTTTCCTGCACTACGAACTCATGAATCTTCTTGTCCAACCACTCTTAAATTTATTTCATTGTTCGATTCCAGTGGCACGATATCAAACATCCCTTATGTAGATCCCGGTCCCAGAAATGAAACCATTTGTTGGTTTTTATGTGCCTGACCCAGGTTCAAAGGTTATTTAGCCAAGCAAGTCTAGGTACTACTAGCCCTTTCGCAATAGTCCATAGAGGGCGGACTGAGGTCTCACCTGAAGTAGTATGGGAGGATGCTAGAACTAGGTTTCCACACCTTGGGGATGTCTGATGAGCTTTTGGCGGTCCATGGTTTGACCATGCGCGCATGTCACTACGCACACCTATTAGTCCTTCACAACTTGTGAGGTTTTCTTCGTGCATCCCTACCTAGGGCGTGATCCATATTACACTCAAGTTCCTTTCTATTTAATCTGTTATCACTTAATTACTTAACTGGTCGGTGTAAGATTAATGATAATTAACAGTATATCCAATAATCATATAAGTGCACGCGATAAACAAAACAACATAAATATAAAGAATGAAATAAAAAATTAGATGCACCAAAATAGGAATAAACTTCTCTTTATTAGTCTTCATTCAAGATTACAGAATCAACACCGCCCTGTGCACTCAGCTGCAGGGGTCCACACACTCAGCTGCAAACTGTACTAGGCCTCTACGCACTCAGCTGCAGAGCCTCTTCCTACTACTATGACCCAATACACTTAGATTCTTACTCTATGTTCAAACCATTCATATTCACCTCTCCCATTCACTCTCTTTACAACTTAGAGCCTCACTCTATTTATACAATCCCATGGCCCACGGACCATGGGTAGGCTGAGATGACTTTACATTACATTACAATATTTTAGGGCGGACAGCCTTATGACTCAACCTATACTTCATGCTTTGTGCCTATAATTCGTGGAGTCTTTTAAGACATTTGACCAAAACTTGGGCTTTGAGCCCCGAAACATATTGTGGGGGGATTCCATGCCCAACAATAAGTCCATCAACAATTTCATCACCAAAGCAGCCTAGGATACATGATATCATGGTGATGATTTTTTTCCCCTTTTAGAGAACATGGAGAAAAGATATGGGGGGGCGATTTTTAGGAATGTGCTGCTCTTGAACAATGAAATATTGAAACAATTGGGCCAGTCTAGAGGGACTTAACTTGGAATATTGGTCTAACAAATCTCCAATTGAGATTGGAGTCAGGTTTGGTCCTAGATGGAGTTGCAACATTTCATTTATGGAATCAGCTATAATGGTGAATAAAATCTTTGGGTCAGGGGATACAATAGCTCTCATGGTGGGAATATAACAGGAATGGAACTAGTGGACAATTTCAGGGAAAATGTGTACTTGTGGGAACTGGTATTTGGGCAAATTTTACTCCCAAAGGCCAATAACATCAGCATGGTTGAGGTATCTGTCCCTACTTAAACAATGGATTTTAAGCAGGAGGTTCTAGGTAGATGTATCCTTAATTTGGAAATCCTTGTCAGCCAAGGGAAGGTCGTCAAGGTCCAAATGGGGAGTTCTGATAGGTTTGACATCCAGGACAACAGAGGCAACTATAATTTAGTTCTTGTGGATTTAAATTAGGCTTTACAGGTTTATTCAGAAGTTTTTCATGGCAACTGGGATTTTTCAGAGGGTTTGGTTGTGGCTTAAAAAAATTAAATTATTTATTCAATTAATTTTACTTAATTGAAACATTGAACAAGGCTAAGTATTTCCGAATTTGAAAGGGCGAGTGATAATTTTTGGTAAAATATCTGGAATTGGGTGAATAATCTGCAAATTTGGAAGCAGTTGCAAATGTTCAAATGGTTCTGGTACGAATTGAGAGGTTGGATGGGGTCTTTGGAACTTTCTTAAGAAGTGAATTCAGAGTTTAAATGGTGAATTTGGCATTTGCACAAATTTACACTAGTTTGCAGAGAAAATGAGCTAAAAAGGATAAAAAGGGTTTCTCAGCCTTTTATGGAGCAACAATTATTTTTTGGCGGGTTATTTCGAATGAACAATAGTTGGTTTGGCGGGTTGAGTAGGGAGGCAGTTTCCCATGCCATATAATAGTCTAGGGTTCCTATACTAGGGATAATGGACCTCATAAATAAACTATTACAAGAATAAAAAACTGGGGCTTGGTCTCAGTACATCGACAGCCAATCTTCCCATACAAGATACACTGACCATCTCATTGGTGTAGTGTGCTCTCATAGCACCTCTCAGTTGTACCATATACCTGCCCAGTCCTTCGACTCCTGATATGCAACATTGCCTCTATCAATGATCCAAGTCCATCGGACCACTGAACCTCGACTATCCAATCTACTCCCTAGTTGTGCCTTAGTCCATCAAGGGAACAACACATCGAGACTCTTACCGAGTTATTCACAACTTTGTTTGTGAACAACTCTCAATATCCACACTACTGCTCCTCAGCTACTCAGGTACTTCATCCCACTACGGTCTTCCTACAATTCTTCAATTAAGACCAATAAGGCATGAAGGGCTTCCACCTATCATGGAAAAATGTCCATATCCCACAATGAACATAGGCTAGGAGAGTTATCCATCATCTGTTGTAGATGTCCTTCTCCACACAGAAGTCAAGGGATGCACAAACTACTCCTGGTTGATTAGACCTATGAACTCAACCACTGCCACTCTACAAACCAACTAGGTCGATGAAGATGGTGCACATTGGGCTCCAATTTGGGCACTATCACATTATCCTCCACTGGACCATAAATTCCCAATCCACATTCACACTTGTTCAACTCTCACGCTGCCCTCCAACACACCGCGCATCGCCAATCTTCTTGTAGCATCTACTCCTAGTTAGGGCATCTAACTACCAAGAAAACCATTCCTCTTGGCTACTAACAAACTTCCAAACTTTCCTCTCTGAGGACACCATCCACTAGAATCAGTTTAACCTTAACACATCACTACAATACATACCTAGTCCTACGCAGGTTCTGCATCACCCTGGTGCAGTGTGCTACATGCTCAACCCTCACTCACAATGCCTACACTCACGTTGCTTACATTGTGTTCCTGAACTCACGCATTCTTGCACTCGTTTTCCTACACTAGTGGCTCCTACACTTTCATGTTCCTATACTCGCGTGTTCCCGCACTCAGGCATTTGTGCACTCACATTCCTACACTAGTGCCTTCGTGCACTAACACTTGAGCATTCCTACACTCACACATTCATGCGATCATGTTGTATTTCCTGATGTGTAGACTATGATAGATACATCTTGGATGTGTTAAATGCCTCTCTTCTAGCTTATATTTATAGACAATACAAGGGCTCCACCAAATCACATGTGTGGGCTTGACAACTTATCACAAGGTCTCTAAATGCCTAGCCGACCTTGACCAAACCCACATATTAACTTAAAAAATTAATATCTTCATTTCTATAGCTCATATTGTGATGATTTTCATTACGTATGGTTCGTCTCGGTGTCCTCTATCATCTCCATCCATCACATGTAGAAATAGCCTCATGGTTTTGCCCCCAACATCGATGGGTGCAAAACCCCAAGCTTTTGTTTCAATCCCACAAGCCACACTTGTGTGCGAACTCCTCCATAACCCTCAAGCCTAGGGTTTGGGGTACCTCCCAGGCTACAAATCTTAACACTCCATCATAGCAAGGGAGGTACTTCTAATACTAGGAAGTCACCATCAATACTGATGAACTAGCCCATCTGGCATCCACCACTGCAACATACTCTATAGAATGAACCTTGCAATATTGGTAGTGACTCTTCCTCATCACATCTAAACATGAAGATATGCAAACTGAATAGGGATGCTCCCTCTGAGGCTAGACTCCCTCTAAGCCTAAATGATGTCCACTGGCTCAGTCTTGCAAGAAATCACCCTCCTCAATCAAATACCACTCGTGCAAATCCATCCAATCTCAAATATGCAACATCGAGATTCGATGAAGACTCTAGCCTTCTAATATGTAGTCCATCACATGAATCCATCTTGATCATCCTGATCTCATCTACGCCAAAGCAATCCTCGAGTTGTCCCAACCATCCATCACAAGTCATGGGAAGTGCACAATCAAAAACCTATACTACAAAAAACTATTCTTCAATAGGCTCACCACTAGTCCACCAGAACTACCAACCAAGCTCACTGCCAATCCAGTCAAGACCACATCGTCATGTCCTCCATTGAACCCTCTCCTCCATTATATAGACACCCAAAAAACCATATGATTTTCTTCATTGTGTACACTAATTAACTATCCCTCAAAGTAGCTCAGACACTGTCTGTTACCATGTTGTTTTTCTATGACCCTAGTTTCTGGGATAGAATCTTAAATATATGATGCTACCAAACCAAATGAATCTACTTTGCACAACGGAATATAGAAAATAGTAAATCACATGTTGGGCATGGAAACCCCTGCAAGGCATGTTTTGGGGCTCAAAGCCGAAGTTTTGACCCAATCTTGTTATAAATCTCCACGAATTGTGGGTGTGGAGCGCGAAAAGTATGATAGAGTGATAGGGTTGTCCACCCTAGTTTTGTAATGTAATGTCAGCTAGATAGACCCACCCATGTCTGCAGACCATGGGATTGTATAAATAGAATGATTCTCTAAGTGTAAAGGGATATACAATAGTAGAGAGATAGGAAGAGTCTAAGGGACTAAGTGAAGTGTGCCTTTGGGTAGTAGGGTAGGAGAAGGCTCTGTAGCTGAGTGCGTAGAGGTCTAGTAGTCCACAACTGAGTGTGCGTCCCCCTGCAGCTGAGTGTGTAGGGCAGAGTTGAGTCTGTAACTGAAGAAGAAATTAATAAAGAGAAGTTTTATCATAATTTTGTGTATTTGTTCTTGGGTTAATGCATGTTTTCTATAACTTGCAAATATACTGTTTATTTACTGTGTGCACCTGTATGAATGGTTTATGTTGTTAAGTATAACTTAAAGCACACAAGTATGCTAAAATAACCAACTAACATTGGAGTATCAGTAAGGACTCAGGTAATAATGCAAAAGCGCACCGTTCAACCCCCGAGTAGGGCTACGTGAAGGTAGTATATGAGGCTGCAAGGTACGGGAAAGTGCATGAAGAGACTTGCGCACAGGGTCAAACCACGGACCATTGCAACTCATCATACATCTCCAAGGTGCGAAAACCTAGTTCTAGCACCCTCGCATACTACTTCGGGTGAGACCTTAGTCTGCGCTCCACGGAATATTGCTAAAAGGGCTAGTAGTACCAGGAATGTTTTGGCTAACTTAAATCTGAACCTGGGTCAGGCCCCAATAAGCCAACAAATTGTTCCATTTCTAGGACCGGGATATGCATAAGAGATATCTGATGTCGTGTCACTAGAATCCGACAAAGAAAGAAATTTAGGAGTGGTTGGATAGAAATATTCACGTGTTTGCAACGCAGGAAAAAAGGAATATGCTATTATCAAAGGAAGAGTGGTTAGTTTGCTACTTATATACAAAAATCCACGAAATTTTCTTTGCTCCTTCCCCTTTGAGCTGTACAAGTGGATAGCGAAGCTAGCAGATAGTCAAGGAAGGTGTAGGATTGACAAAGCTATTGTGTGGACTCAAGAGTTGACGTGCAAACTAGAAGCATCAGAGGATAAGATTTTGCACGTTGTAGACCATTGGCTTGATTGAATTATAGGAGGGTTTATCACTGAGTTCGCGATATATACTTTAGTCAGCTATAGCGGGGTGAAACGATGCTTCCTCAAAGGACCACCAGGTAGGTATGTTAAATCTTTGAACACTTGGATTAAAATGCTACTGTGTGAAAAGCAGGTTATCTGAATGAATTAATTTTTAGGGCTATGCGAAGGTAGCACAGAATTAGAATCTAGTCCCTTGATTTCACCTCTGTGGGAAAGCGAGCAAGAGCTCATGAAAGTTTCACCAAGAAGTGCGATCAGTCAGATAAAGCAATGAATTCCGCGAATACCACCCCCACCTACACCACCAGTAGTTTCACCATCTTCACCCCCGTCTTCGCCCACACCACCTCCGCCACCACCACAGTTCAATATGGCGAGCATGATAAAGTTTTCGGTGTTCAAAGGAGTAGGGAACGAAGATCCAATCCAGCTTTGGTTCATGGTAAAGGATGTATGGGAAGAGCAGGGAGTTAGGAATGACAATATAAAGAAAGAAACACTAGTTAGTGCCACGCAGGATTGCGCACTGACATGGTATATTAAGCATTCCAATGACAATCCGAATGTAGGGATCGCGGATATCAAAGTTGCACTTAACAGTGAATTTATCAAGCCAAAATCAGAGACAGAGTTGATTATTGGGTTTAAGGAAATTACGATGCTTCCAGGTGAGACCCATTGGGAATTGGATTAGAGACTGCAGTGTATGATTCGTGAAGCCAACATGACCTTGACGGATGGGCAACACCATGCGTGGTTTGTAGCATCGCAAATGATGCATCTAAGGAACACACTATCATAGCAGAAGCTATCCACTCAAGCTGAGGCCTGGAGATCGCAATGAGACTACATGAAACCCCGATACAAGATCCTAACCTGGGAGTCCAATAGATCCATGTGCAGCTGAAAATCTTGTGCCTTGAGATGCAGAGTTTGAAACAAGATAGGATGGCTTGCCCAGAAGCGCACGAGGAGGTATGGTGCGTAAAGTGAAAAGGCCAGGGACATAACAAGGATCGTTGTCTAGTATTTGTGAAGTACCTCGTGACAGGAGGACCAATTCCATTGAGAATAGAGGCACAAGTATGACTGAGCGCAGTGCCTGCATTATGGTGAGCCATTTGTTACATAAGAGGAAAGCATGCTACAAATAACTGCCATATATTATAGAAGTATATGCAGAGTTCCCAGTAGTTGTTCTATAATTTCTACAGGTCAATAGGCCACAATGAGCACACATGTAGAAGTTATGAACTGATGATGGATTAGACTCCTACCTATAGAGTTCAGACCAAAACACAGGCCCTCGATCAAAATGTAGGGATGGCATGCACTAGATTTCAGGGATGCGGACAAGGTCGAGGTGGAATGGGACCAAGAAGAGGTCACAGACAGTTGATCTGTTACAATTGTAGAGGGCCAGGGCATTATGCCCGTGATTGTATAAATCCAACATGACCATCATGCTTATATTGTACATAGTTTGATCATGAGATAGAGGATTTCCCCACGTTGATAACAAGGTTGCACAATAAAGGAGTGCTCGAACCTCCCTTGACTCAGAACCTGTAAATGATGAGGTTTGAGCCACGCGAGAAAGACTAGAATGTAAATATCATGCTCCGAAGTGGTATTATGATAGGAGATGAAAAAGTCAAGCAGCCCGAAGAGAGGGCCTAGCTTCGCAAGGCTCCAACAAAAGAACCATAATTTGATTTGGAGCGCACTAAGGAGACATTCATGGAAGCTAAGAAGAGCTTCGCGGAGGCCACCACTTCAGGTAGTAAAGACAAACTGGAACCAGAAATGGACCCATCAATGCTCACTACCTTTTTGGAGACATGCATGAAGTGGCTGCATAATAGCAAAGCTATGAAGGGACTATAAGAACTCATCACTAGATGTGCTAGGATTGCACTAGGAGAACCGCGCGTATTCTAGAAGCTCGGGAAGCACACAGCATGAACGGGAAGAGAAATGAGATTGACCACGTAGATCGGGGAATATGAAATGGATCAAGTGATTTTAGATCTAGGATCGGATGTGCACGTCATGCCAAAGAAAACATCGGAGCACATGGGCAGGCCCGCATTTCAATGGTCTCCTATTCAATTGCGAATGGTGAATTAGAAAAATATCCTACCCATGGGAAGATTGCAGGGAATAACAATGGATATCAAAGGTGCGAGCATGCTTTCAGATTTCAAAGTGATAGATATTGTTGATGACAACAATCCCTATCCCACACTACTAGGAATAGATTGGGCCATTTACATGAATGGAGTGATAAATTTAAAGAAGAGAAAGATGATTTTTGAGAAAAGGTAACTGCAAGTAGTGCTACCTTTGGACCCTGCAGAAGGATCGCGCTACACAGAGCCAGTGCATGACTACAAGAGTAATGACGATCTAGACCATATATACAAGATAATCACTTGGGAGTAGGACTGGGTGAATCCAGCAGTGGATGAAAAGATTTTGTGGGAGCGCAAAATCTCCTGCACCTCAGATTCAGACGAGGAGATAGAACAATGGCAGAATTAGTTACACGAGGTAACCATGCTCAACTACAACATGATGACAAGGTCGCTGCACTGTATGGCAACAGAGGAAATATATCTTCCTATGTATGAAAAACTAACTGAGGTGGATGATTTCCTAAACCAATTTTAAAGAGAAGTACCAGAACAACAACGGTTTGACGCTATGAAATGGGTATGCATAAAAGAAGTTTTAAGGACTGGCGTGAATGTAGAAGGATGATGCTCATGCGATTTGGAAAGCCTTAGATTCAGATGAAAGCCAGGTATGATGTAGGAAACAACCTGTACGCCCACATCTCTAGATGGTTACAAGCGTATGGTGCACAACCTACATGAATGCACATTGTCCTCGCGATAGGAAACACGAAGAACAAGTAGGAGCAGGCAAGACGATGGTGCGAATGATGACCAGGAAGTATGATAAGACCAAGCGCACCAAAGATTATCCATGTGGAAGCCTTTGACAAAGTATGTGAAGTACTGAACACAGTCCACCATGTGAAACACACTGACTGGGACCTGCGTGTACCAACGCTTCTATGGGCTTATAGGACCATGCGCAAAACCTTGACTGTGCGAGCACTTCTGAAGCTTAAATATGAAGTAGATGTTGTAATACCTATGGAGCATGCGAAGCCTAGTCCACACATAGTAGCACCCATAGATATGATGGTTTCCAAATCCTGAAAATGCGGGATCACACAGCCGCAAGGAATAGAACGCATGGGACTTGAGGAAGAAATCCACCAAGGAAAGCATAGACTCCAAAAACTTGAAAGAGAAAGAGTATAGATAAGGAAGAAAATCAATTTGATGGACGCAAAAGTCAGGAAGATGGAGGATGAAATAAAGAAATATTTTCTTGGCAAAAAGACCAGGCTAATAAGATAGGGTGCGTGCGATCTCGATGAGAAAGTTAGGACCTATTGCCATGAATTGATCAGTGTGTTGCCTTGGCTTGGACCGCGTATTGCTAAGCATAGTGACCAGGGTAGCATGTTGTAAATGGTGAAGTGCGTAATGTCGACTGTAACAATAAAAGGTGGGGATTCTCCAGTAACCATGATGGAGGACAGGATGGAACTCTACATGGGTGGTGAGACCACTTGACTAGCCAAGGGAAGGACAGTCTTTGCGCTCCAAGCAGTTGGAAGGGAGTGCGAGACTATAAACTATTCTGCTTGGGAGCTGTGCGATATTAGAGATGCACGTAGAAGAAGAGAGTCACAACGTCCACGACTGCGCATAAGGGGTTGTGCTTCCGTGCGGGTTCACTAAAAAGTGACCGTTGAAGTCATTATTCATGATGGGATGCTCGACTTGAGGCCAAATGGAGTGGGTGATAGGAATTTAAGACATGATTTATGGGCAAGATTTGGGAAAACCTACCACTAAGAAAGCATTAATGAACCAGAATTAGGAGGAACGTTCGAATTCGAATTCAAAATGCAGTATAAAATACAAAGGGCTTCCCAACAAAAAACACTTAGTCATTTGCGAATTGAGTGATTGACCAGAGCCATGAGTATTGTGAGTCGAGCATTGATTGAGCCCTTGAATTCACGAGTGACAAATTGCAGCACAGCTATAATGACAACAATTAAGGATGGTATGGGGATAGAAGAGGTGATCGCCGGTGAAACCAAACAATCCCTAACTATGGAGGATGTTCTAGAAGGTGCCGATATTGTGGCAGAGATCCCGAAATCACTGCATACGCCAAGACAGAAGCAGAATAAACAAGCAATGGCTCTCGTATGCATGTCCCTGCAGAACTCGTTGCGAAGCAAACTGTCAATGGAGAGGAAAGGGAAAGCTGTCACTTTAGAAACAGACAAGGAAGAAGAATATTTGCAGGAGCTTCTCATCACAGAAGAAGAAGATTAAGCCATGGAGGTCAATACTCAACCTATGCACTCAGTGGTAAAACTATCTGCCTATGTCCCCCCACAAAAAGGGAAGGCCAAAGTTCCCAAGGACCTGGATGAGACCAAGAGTTCGTTCGAGACCCTTCTCCTCCCAGATGACATTATGTTTGAAGGCACACACCTGGGCTGCATGTCGACCATGAAATTCGAAGATTGGGACCTTGCTGACCACGAGAAGTTCCTTGACCTGGAGACCAGAAAGCTCATGAAGCAGAACACCGCGGGGGTGTTGACAACATTAGAGCCATGGAAGTGGTTGCACGGCGTGGAAAAGGCCAGGCTACTGGACCTACTATGGGTGCTGCATTTCCACTGCACCCCAATAGCCAATTTCGTCATCAGGCACTTGTTATGCCTAGTGCATGATGGGTATTTATGGCTAGAGGAGCCCATCCCCATCATGATAGACCTGATTCATCACATTTCCCGGCTTCCATACAATGGAAAGGACCCCGCGACCATATCGGAAGGAAAGGGAAGTGATTTGGCCATCGCGGAAGCCATGAAGAGAAAGTACAAGCTAGAAAAGAAGAAGAGGGGCTATTCCATCTCCAACGTCAAGGAAAAAGTAGCCCATGTAGCAACCCAAATCCTCGCAAACAAAGTTATGTGCAAGTGCCACGCCGACGAGGTACCTACGCCGGTGGTAGCATTGGCCAAGTAGTGCATGGAGGAGGTCTAATTTAACTAGTCTAAATTCCTCTACACAAAATTCTTATAGAATTTCCACGAAGCACGGGAGTAGGGTAAAACTTTCCACTATGCTTGGTTGTTGCTTTCCATAGTTCTTGTAGCAGAAGAATTGCCGGAGGATAGTCAATTCCCCATAATGGACAGAGATTTACCGGAGGCCACGAAGTATGCTTCACTCTGGGCCATGAATGATGCTACAAGGATACGCAACAGCAAGACCTTCTAGGTACTCATGGATATGAACATCCGAATGTGGATCAATCGTAAACTGTGCTTGTCACCCACAGTGTACAACAGTCTATAGAGTTTTGCAGAATTTAAGGCAGACATGCATGACATATATATCAAGGCATGCAAGGATCCAACAAAGCAGTGGACAAATCTACCCTTTGTAGTCACTGAAAATGCAATTTACATTGTCTTGGAGGCATGGCCTCCGGAATGGTATGCCCCAGACATTGCAAAACTCAAGAGGGTGGTAGTGCAAAAGAAGAAAGATGATGCCAAGATGTGCATCGCATAGTTTCCTGGAAAGAGGCAAAAGAAAACAGTAGCAGTGGAAGTGAAGGTAGCGTGAAATGCATCACAGAAAGCAGCTGAGTAGGAAAAGGCCATAGTAGTAGCACAGGAAGCAGCCACAAAGGTGGGAGAGGGCCAAGCAATGCCTTCGCAAGGGTAGGAAGCAGAGGAAGCATAAACAGAAGAAGGAGGCATAGACTCACAAACCGCATCCACATAGCTGAAGTGCCAACACTCAGCAGAGCGAACAGGATCGAGGAAGAAGGTCAAGGCCTTGAAATTGTCCATTGACCCAATCACCCTAACCGAGGGTGATTTGCATGACATCAATGAGATTGTGCAGGAGAACCATATTGTGTTGGGGGCCCTAAGATCACAGTTGTTGAAATAACAGGCACGCCCCCCTCAGGTTGGTACCCTTTCGACCAACCTCATAGTTGGATCCACGACATCAGAGCAGATGTTTCGTGCGTGGATGGTGAACACAATTGTGTTCCCGGAAGGGGTTCTAGTGGCATCAAATGAGGATGACAGGTTCTCAGTTAGCACAATGAAAGGTATCGGTGTTAATCTAGCTACCCTTCCACGTGAAACGTTATATCTATTGCAGGATGGGATAACAACAGTGCTGCTGCTAAGGAGAGATGCGTGCTCCAAGTCCTTAGCGAGAAGAAGATAAATATGGAACAACTCAGATTGTAGCACGATGAATTAGTGTCGCAACATCAACAGTTGGTGCAAGTAATAGACGACACTTGTCGAAGCGTCCTGGGGCTAGCCATCCCAGCAGATCTACCAGCGAAGGTGAGGATCCACAAGTTAGCAGTAGGAGGCCGCGAGGCTAGGGAGGAAATGACAAAGGTTCAGTTGAAGCTGAATCTTTAGATCATTGAGTCATGGTTAAAGGCACAACCATCCACTACCCCGGAAGTCAAAGAATAGCATGCTAGTGCTATCACAACGGGATCGGTGGAAATCCGAGGTTTAGTGCGAGACTACACTAGCATGTTTGAAGAATCACTTGAGGTTCTCACCACTCTGCAGGAGCACCCCAACATCCAACGCTTAGAGACAGAGGCACGAGAACTCCAACAGTAGTATGACAGTGTCTGAGGAACTATACAGACATTGGTCCTCACCTAGCATCTTGCAAGGATGCAGCAGGATAAGGCACTGAAGGAGTAGATGGATGCGACATAACATAATGAGGTAGTTCTAAAATCACACATCCAACCTTGGATCAATGAGGCCTTCACCAACACGATAGACATTGAAGGAAATCTCGCACACATATAAGGGATGCACACATTAATGCAAAGAAGCACCCCAAACGAAGAGGTCTTAGAGCAATGTATGCAGTAGATTCGTAAGCAGCAACTTAGTGCACTGCTCACCTCTACGCAGTTCAAGAATAGTTGGAGGGACTCCATGCAAAGATCAACACGCTGACTCAGTGACTCAAGGCTGCTTCAGTGATGAATTTGTTGATGGAGTTATTGTTGGGCATGGAATCCCCCCACAGTATGTTTTGGGGCTCAAAGCCCAAGTTTTGGTCAAATGTATTGAAAGACTCCACGAATTGCAGGCACTGAGTGTGAAGTATACGTTGAGTCATAGGGCTGTCCACCCTAAAATATTGTAATGTAATGTAAATTCATCTCGGCCTACCCATGGTCCGTGGGCCATGGGATTGTATAAATAGAGTGAGGCTCTAAGTTGTAAAGAGAGCGAATGGGAGAGATGAATATGAATGGTTCGAACATAGAATAAGAGTCTAAGTGTATTGGGTCATAGTAGTAGGAAGAGGCTCTGCAGCTGAGTGCGTAGAGGCCTAGTAGAGTTTTCAGCTGAGTGCGTGGACCCCTGCAGCTAAGTGCACAGGGTGGTGTTGATTCTGTAATCTTGAATGAAGACTAATAAAGAGAATTTTATTCCTATTTTCCATCTAATTGTGTATTTCATTCTTTATATTTATGTTGTTTTGTTTATCGCGTGCACTTATATGATTATTGGATATACTGTTAATTATTATTAATCTTACACCGGCCAGTTAAGTAATTATCATCAAGCTGAGGGTCTGGTCCCACCAAAAGTTAGAGAAATGCGCTGAGCCTTTTTGACTTGTAGGATTTAAAGTACTAGAACATACTTGTGGATAGGAGACTAGTAAGTAAGGGGAAATATGAATGATGGGGAGTTAATCATATGAACTTTTAAACCTTTTCTTTTTCCTTCATAATTAATCATACATATTGAAATATGACTGTAAGCATGATGCATGTATTTTTATCTAATTAACATTATACTTCAGAAACCTTTCTTCTACTTACCCATTTCTTACCCTAACATTTTTTCTCCATTTATTTGGGTGCATTTAGGCTAGCAAACCATTATTCTATATTTTCTTTAATAAACCAAACTATCTATTTCTAACCTTATATCATCCAAGGGCTTATATTAAACTAATGAGCTCCTTTTATTTTCTCTATCTATCTAATGATCTGCCAAGATTAAACTATTTGGTCAGATTTTATTCTCTAACTATAAACATAAAATTCAAAGCATGATATAATAAAGATTAAATAGTTTGGTTACCATGGATTGAGGCATGAATAACAAGCTCCACACAATCATTATTATGCATAAAAGTAAATAGTAGTGGCATTTAGACTTTCTCACTCTCATGGTCTCTTTTTGTTTATTAGGGGTTAATATATTTTCATTTTTTGACCTTTTCTCATTCTTTTTGTCCTTTGATAGTTCTTTTAGGACATACCCTCTTTATATTTTTTAATTTTTTAATATGGAAAACATTTGAAAAAATCAAATATATGTACAATATTACAAGGCTTAACCTTAGTCATTGAAAATTACAACTCCTATTGGTATAGGAACCTAACACATCCAACAATTTTCTCAATCAATTTTGGATAAGGGGTTCCAGTGTTGGATGAAATTTTTGTAATTTCTACTGGAAATTATTTTCCCTTTCTTTTATGTGAATGAAGTGTTAGATAATACAACGTCATATGTATTTAAATAATTGTATGTCCATGCAAATACATCACATATTTTTTGAATAAGTAGATAAATTTCTACCATTCCTGTGGCAAACAACACGTACTTAGCTTCACATACTTCATATCCTCATTAGTCCTTATATTGACTTGTTCAAATGATAACTTTGATCTTTGAGTCTTCATATTGATTAGTCCTCTAAATTGGTTCTACAGGTCATATAGCTTCTCTAGGGACACAACACCTTTAGGCATAGTGTTTCCTTTCATTGCACTCGATGTGTCCTACAAATATTGATCATGCTCATCCCCATCTATGGCAGTGTCTTTGAATACATCTGCATTAGCCTTAAAGTGAAGTATCTATTGGTTGTCATTGGAAAAGGTAAATTAGTGATGTTATCTGACACATGGTTTACAGATAATTTCAATAAAAAAACATTTTTCAATAGAGACATCCTAGCAGCTACATTTCCTAGCGAATTTACTTCAACATTTCTAAGTGTGGGAACGTAAAATTTATTAAAAGCCTTAAAATGATTAATAAAACAACATATCCCTGACTTATAGTTTCTAATATTGGGTGAAACATAGTGGATAGTATCTCGTACTTGACAAGTGACCACCTCTAAGTCAATAATTACCTTCAGAATCTCTACCTTTAGGTCGATGATTTTCTTCAACCCAACTATGAGCTCTTCATATTCATCAGTATTATTTGTATGCTTGAACTCTTGTTGGGATGAAAGGATATGTTTCATGTTTCATGGGTATGTAAGTATGCAACCAGACCCAGAGTTATCTGACATATTTGAACCCTCAAAATATAGAGTCAAAATATTATTAGCTAGTAAGCTACTTCTTATACTAGTATTAGTACTAATATGTACATATATATTCAAATATTAATTTGCACTAGCTAGAAAACAAGGAAGGGGCTCTAATTGTTTATCTGGTGGAATGGGTGATATTTGTGCCTGATAACACCCAAGTTCAATTTCCAAGAAGAAATTACCAAATATTAGATCAACAAAAGAAACATGTTCATGGTGTCCCTCGAGTGATTTCGCGGTTTGTTTCATATATGGATCACTTTCCACTTGAATCTGGTTATTATTTCCACTATATGGAAGCCATAAATATGACCGGTCTATTGTAGAATACTCTTCTAATTTTCTAGAGCAGTATCTACTAAGCAGTACACCATAGGCTTCTAGGATTTCCATGATCACAATATTTATACATTTATGAACTCGATCATCTCATGATAATATAATAAGAACATTCTTGAGTTCACCAACAGCTTCGACGGGAGATCTATCTAGCTCAATAATTTGTGCATCGATTTTGTCCAATTTACCATTTATTTTATTGTCAACAAATAAGGGAATTACATTTACAAATGCCTCATAATCTACTAAAGAATTGTGAAAATTATAATCAAAATTTTGAAAAATCAATCAAAATGGAGGGCATAGAGTGTTAGCTTCTAATGTTACAACATTAACTACAAATTTGAGGGGACTAGATGACTTACCATGCACCTTTTCAGAGGAAGAAGCTCTATCACCTCGCAAAGGTTGTGAAAAGTCTTGGACAATTAATTCATATTGGCTTACGATCCTCGGGAGCTCATAGATGGAAATATTGGCCTATGTCCTCTTCAAATCCTCAATAATGTTATAATCAATTGTTTCACATCTTGTACATTGTGCTGAAGTGTCTCGAGGAGTGGATTTATCTGACACTTCCATAGTAGTGGAATTAATTTTATTGTTAGAGAAAGTGTTCTTGGAATCAATTGCATTTCCATACATACTCTGTGCATTCTGAGCAAGACTAACAAGTGGTTAGATCCTTCTTAACAATTATTCCTTCCATTTTTGTCTTGACACCTCCTTATCATAAATGGGCCCTTTACTCGTTAGATTGTGTCAACTATTTTTCTTCAGAGGAGCCTCACTTTTTGGTGGTTCTTCAACATTCTTCTTGTTATCATTGTAGATACATTCAAATGCATTCATTGCATGTCCAATATCTTTGCTTTCTTTAGCTACCATAGGTTCATCTATTGCTTTCTTTTCTTCCTCCTACTCATCTGCTAATAGGGAATCCCCAATGTGTGTGGATAGAGCGTTCATATTGTGGTTCCACTATGGGCATGTCTTCTTGAAGTGATATTCCTTGTGGAAAGAACAATAATTATCAATGTCGATACTTATCGGGATCATTGTTGTTTTTATTATTATTCCTTCGAAAAGACATGGACTTGGGAGGCTTTTTCTAGTAGAAGTCTTATTTGAACTTTTGTTTAGTTTTCAAATTTCATTGGTAATTGTTTTCACCATCCTAGTAAATATTTAAATATCTAATGAGTATTTTTTGTTAGCCTTACTAGAAGAAGGATGAGACTTCCTACTAGTTTCTTTGGAGTCCTTTGATTCGTCATCATCAGTAATGAACTGAATAACATGCAATTCCTTCTAGATGGTGATCACTTCTCCAAATTTTAATGCCAATGTTCCCTTTGCATCTCTTTTAACAAATTGGCAAATGTTAGCGAGCAAGGAAGCTGTATAATAATTGATAGTAATTGAATCATGAAGTTGTTTGCACTGGGGAAACTTATTCAATATATGGTCGAATATTTGATTAAAGTCTTTCACGTTCTCCTTTCCCCCCATTTTACTATTTCCAAACTCTTTTAGTAACATGACAAGAGTTTTTTCATGAACAAATTTCTCTTGAAATAACATGTTGAACTCCCTCCAACTTTGGACTAATTTGACACGAAAAGTATGGTACCATGTTGTTGCTCTACCTTCTAATGTATAAGGAAAACAATTGTAAGAAACACCATCATACTTTACCTCTAACATTCATAGATGTATGCAGAAGTCATTGATGTGATTTTCTTACTTTGTCTTCTTGTCTGCATCGAACTTTGATAAAAAAAAAATTAGGTGTCTATGCATCTTATGGAAATTGTTAAGAAGAGTGAGAGGCCATTGGGCCATCCAATCCAAGTCCTAGTTAGCCATCTCTTTGCCTTTATGTTCCTATTACTTTTCATAATCCAAGGATTATTCTCCTTCACCATCTAAACCATCAAAATTATTGTCATAAATAGCAACATCATCCTCATACCCTTCGTTAATGGGTGGATGTTGATCTTGATGCACTAAATTTTTTGAGGAGTCTGCTATCTATTGAAGAGAGGAAAAAAATAAGTCTTCCACATTAGAAACTGATATACCAGTACAAGTTATTTGCTTCTTCTTCATAAAATGTGGGACATTCTATGCTCCAGCAATTAATCTGATAGCCTTTGCAAATCAATGAGTTATAGGTTGAAGTGCCAAGATTTGTTCATAGGTAACCTCGTATGTCAACTTCGGCCCAGGATGAGAAGACCCTCCTACTTGAAGAATAGGGGTTGGATTGGTTCTTTCTATTGAGATTTGTAGCTTGGGAGGTACCAAAAACCTTAGGCTTTGAGGGTTGTGGATGAGTTGGCAAACAAGCGTGCCTTGTGGGCTTGAAACCAAAGCTTGGGGTTTTGTACCCATTGATGTTGGGGAAAAAAAAATGAGGATGTTTCTAGATGTTATGGATGGATATGATAGAGGACACCGAGATGAAATAGACATAATGAAAATTATCAAAATCCAAGTTGTAGAAATGAAGACCCTGTCAAGGTCAGCCATGGATTTAGAGACCTTGTGACAAGTTGTGAAGCCCACATATGTGATTTGACGGATCCCTTGTATTGTGTATAAATATAAGTTAGAGGAGAGTCATTTAAAAACACATCTAAGAAGCATCTATCCTAGTCTACACATCAATAAAGACAGCACGAGTACCGGAATGCTAATGCAGAAACATGAGTGCAGGAAGGCGAAATTGCAGAACACACAAGTGTAGGAACATGAGTGTGGGAACACGTTAGTGTAAGAACGAGCTAGTGCATGAATGATCTAGTGCACAAACGAGCTAGTGTAGGAACATGAGTGTAGGAATACAAGAGTGTAGGAAGGTGAGTGCATGCAGCATCAGTGCAGACAGTCCGTTTGAGGGTTGAGAATGTAGCAAACAGTACGATGGTGAAACAGAAGTTGTGCAGGGCTAGGTATGTATTGTATTGATGTGTTAAGGTTGATTTGATGTTGGTGTAAGGTTTCCTAGGAGAGGACAATTCGGAAGTTTGTTAGCAGCTAAGGTTAATGGATTCCTAGGTGGTTGGATGCCCTAACTAGGAGCAGATGCTACAACAGAGTTGGTCACTCGTGGCCTGTTGGAGGGATGTGTGAGAGTGGTCAAAGTGTGAATTTGGATTAGGAATTCATGGTTTGATGGTGAAAAACATGATAGTTCCCAAATTGGAGTTCGGTGTGCACCATCTTCATGGACCTAAGTGGATGCTAGAGTGGCAATTGTTGAGAGGTCTGATCAACCAGAAGAAGTTTGTGTAGTCCTTAACATCTGTGTGGAGAAGGAAATCTACAACAAATGATGGCCAATCCTCCTAGCCCATGTTCATTGTGATAGATGTGCGTATTACAGTTGTAGGTGGTAGTCCTTTGTGCCCTATATTGGTCTTCATTGGAGCAGTGTAGGAAGACCATAGTGGGTTGAAGTCGTTGAGTAGCTCCAGAGCAGTAGTGGGAAGATTGAGAGTTGTTCACAAATGGATTCGTGAAGAACTCAACATGAGTCTCCATGTGTTGTGCCCATGATGGACTAAGGAACAACTAGTGAGCAGATTGGATAGCCGAGGTTTAGTGGCCAGATGGACTTGGATCGTTGATAAAGGTAGTGTTCCATATCTGGAGACGAAGGACAAGGTAGGTATAGGGTATGAATGAGAGGCACTGATAGAGCACGCTACATTAGCCAGATGGTCAATATATCTTGTATGGGTAGATTGGTTATCGATGGAATGACACCTAGCCCTAGTTTTGTATTGTTATACTAGTGGATGTATGAGGGTCATTATCCCTTGTAGAGGAGCCATAGACTATTCTATTATTCAGGTTGATTAATATAATGAAGTTGGGTTATTTAAAAAAAATTGTAAAGCGTTGTCTATATTTTGTGCATGTGTGATGCTGGCTTGTTGGGGCCTGACCCAGGTTCAGAGTTAAGTTAGACAAATAAATCCTAGTACTACTGGCCCTTTTGGCAATAGTTCGTAGAGCGCAGATTGAGGTCTGACCCAGACTGGTATGGGAGGGTGATACAACCAGTTTTCCACACGCTGGAGATGTCTTATGAGTTCAAGTGGATAGCGGTTTGACCTTGCATGCAAGTTACTTCGCGCACTTTCCCGTACCTCACAGCCTGATATACTGCCTTAAGACAGCCCTACTCGAGGGTCGAACACTGTGATTTTACGTTATTGCCCAAGTCCTTACTAGTATTCTAATGTTAGTTGATTATTTTAGCCTACTTGTGTGCATTAAGTTATACTTAACAACATAAACGATTCATACAGGTGCACGCAGTAAATAAATAATATATTTGTAAATTATATCAAACATGCATTAACCCAAGAACAGATACACAAAATTATGATAAACTTCTCTTTATTAATTCCTTCCTCAGTTACAGACTCAACTCCACCCTATGCACTCAGCTACAGGGGTCTGCACACTCAGTTGCAGACTATTAGGCCTCTGTGCACTCAACTGTAGAGCCTTCTCCTATGCTACGACCCAAAGACACACTTCACTTAGTCCCTTAGACTCTTCCTATCTCTCTACTATTGTATATCCATTTACACTTAGAGCCTCACTCTATTTATACATTCCCATGGTCTGTGGACCATGGGTAGTTCTATCCAGCCAACATTACATTACAAAAATAGGGTGGACAACCCTATGACTCTATCATACTTTTCACGCTCCATGCCCGCAATTCGCAAAGCTTTACAACAAGATTGGGTGAAAACTTCGGCTTTGAGCCCCAAGACATGCCTTAGGGTGGATTCCATGCCCAACAGGCCCCCAACACAAACATCGTGACTCGCCCTCGAGTCACTGAGTCAGTGTGTTGATATTTGCATGGAGTCCCTCCAAATATTCTCAAACTATGTAGAGGTGAGCAGTGCACTAAGTTGCTGCTTGCGGATCTACTGCATACATTTCTCTGAGACCTCTTCGTTTGGGGTGCTTCTTTGCATTAATGTGTGCATCCCTTATATGTGTGCGAGCTTGCCTTCAATGTCTGTTGTGATGGTGAAGGCCTCATCGATCCAAGGTTGGATGTATGATTTTAGAACTACCTTGTTATGTTGTGTCACATCCATCTACTCCTTCAGTGCCTTAGCCTGCTACATCCTCGCAAGATGCTAGGTGAGGACCAATGTTTGCGTAGTTCCTCAGACACTGTCATACTGCTATTGGAGTTCTCGTGCCTCTGTCTCTAAGTGCTGGATGTTGGGGTCCTCCTACAGAGTGGTGAGAACCTCAAGTGATTCTTCAAACATGCTGGTGTAGTCTAGCACTAAACCTCTGATTTCCCAATCCTATTGTGATAGCACTAGCGTGCTATTCTTTGACTTCCGGGGTAGTGGATGGTTGTGCCTTTAACCATGACTCGATGATCTAAAGATTTAGCTTCAGCTGAACCTTTGTCATTTCCTCCCTGGCCTTGCAGCCTCCTACTGCTAACTTGTGGATCCTCACCTTCGCTGGTAGATTTGCTGGGATGGCTAGCCCCAGGACGCTTCGGCAAGTGTCGTCTATTACCTGCACCAACTTTTAATGTTGTGACACCAATTCATCGTGCTACAAGCTAAACTGTTCCATATTTATCTTCTTCTCGCTGAGGACTTGGAGCGCGCGGCTCTCCCTAGCACACAACACTGTCGTTATCCCATCCTGCAATATATATAACGTTTTGCATGGAAGGGTAGCTAGATTAACATCGATACCTTTCATTGTGCTAACCGAAAACCTGTCATCCTCATTTGATGTCACTAGAACCCCTTCCAGGAACACTATTGTGTTCACCATCCATGCATGCAACATTTTCTCTGTTATTGTGGATCCGACTGCGAGGTTGGTCGAAAGGGTACCAACCTGAGGGGGGTGTGCCTGTAATTTCAGCAACTATGCTCTAAGGGCCCCCAACACAATCTGGCTCTCCTGCACCATCTCATTGATGTCATGCAGATCACCCTTGGTTAGGGTGATTGGGTCAATGGACAGTTTCAAGGCCTTGACCTTCTTCCATGATCCTGTTCGCTATGCCTGGTGTTGGCACTTCAACTATGTGGATGCAGTTTGTGAGTCTATGCCTCCTTCTTCTGTTTATGCTTGCTCTACTTCCTACCCTTGCGAAGGCATTGCTTGGCCCTCTCCCACCTTTGTGGCTGCTTCCTATGCTACTACTATGGCCTTTTCCTGCTTAGCTCCTTTCTATGATGCATTTCACGCTACCTTCACTTCAACTGCTACTGTTTTCTTTTGCCTCTTTCCAGGCAACTATGCGATGCACATATTGGCATCATCTTTCTTCTTTTACGCTGCCACCCTCCTGAGTTCTGAAATGTCTTGGGCATACCATTCTGGAGGCCATGCCTCCAAGACAATGTAAATTGCATCGTCAGTGGCTACAAAGGGTAGATTTGTCCTCTGCTTTATTGGATCCTTGCATGCCTTGATATATATGTTGTGCATGCCTGCCTTAAATTCTACAAAACTCTACAGAATGTTGTACACTGTGGGCGAAAAGCATAGTTATGGTTGATCCACATTTTGATGTTCATCTCCATGAGTACCTAGAAGGTCTTGCTATTTATCCTTGTAGCATCCTTCGTGGCCCAGAGTGAAACATACTTCGTGGCCTCCGGTAAATCTCTGTCCATTATGGGGAATTGACTATCCTCCAGCAATTCTCCTGCTACGAGAACTATGGAAAGAA
The DNA here is from genome assembly GCA_000404065.3 of Pinus taeda. Lineage (NCBI taxonomy): Eukaryota > Viridiplantae > Streptophyta > Pinopsida > Pinales > Pinaceae > Pinus > Pinus taeda. Next base: position 67,316 of record APFE031162030.1, on the reverse strand, counting down.
ACAACCATGCATAGTTGAAGGTTTTACCCTACTCCTAGGCTTCGTGGCAATTCTATAAGAATTTTGTGCAGAGGAATTTAGACTAGTTAAACTAGACCTCCTCCGTGCACTTCTCGGCCAATGCTACCACCAGCATAGGTACCTCGTCGGCGTGGCACATGCACATAACTTTGTTTGTGAGGATTTGGGTTGCTACACGGACTGCTTTGTCCTTGACGTTGGAGATGGCATAGCCCCTCTTCTTCTTTTCTAGCTTTTACTTTGTCTTCATGGCTTCCGCGATGGCCAAATCACTGCCCTTTCCTTCCGATATGGTCGCAGGGTCCTTTCCATTGTATGGAAGCCGGGAAATGCGATGAATCAGGTCTATCGTGATGGGGATGGGCTCCTCCAGCCATAAATACCCATCATGCACTAGGAATAACAATTGCCTGATGACGAAAATGGTTATTGGGGTGCAGTGGAAATGCAGCACCCATAGTAGGTCTAGCAGCCCGACCTTTTCCACACCGTGCAACCACTTCCGTGGCTCTAATGTTTTCAGCACCCTCGCGGTCTTCTGCTTCATGAGATTTTTGGTTTCCAGGTCAGGGAACTTCTCGCGGTCAGCAAGGTCCCAATCTTCGAATTTCATGGTCGGCATGCAGTCCAGGTGTGTGCCTTCAAACATAATGTCATCTGGGAGGATCGGGGTCTCGAACGAACTCTTGGTCTCATCCAGGTCCTTGGGAACTTTGGCCTTCCCTTTTCGTGGGGGGACATAGGCAGATAGTTTTGTCGCTAAGTGCGTAGGTTGAGTATTGACCTCCGTGGCTTAATCTTCTTCTTCTGTGATGAGAAGCTCCTGCAAATATTCTTCTTCCTTGTCTATTTCTAAAGTGACAGCTTTCCCTTTTTTCTCCATTGATAATTTTCTTCACAACGCGTTCCGCAAGGACACGTGTACGAGAGCCATTGCCTATTTATTCTTCTTCCGTCTTGGCATGCACAGTGATTTTCGGATATCTGCCACAATATCGGCACCTTCTGGAACATCCTCCATAGTTAGGGCCTGTGTGGCCTCACCGGCAATCACCTCTTCTATGCCCATACTTTCCTTAGTTGTTGTCATTATAGCTGTGCTGCAATTTGTCACTCGTGAATTCAGGGGCTCAATTAATGCTCGACTCACAATACTCGTGGCTTTGCTCAATCACTCGATTCGCAAATGACTAAGTGTTTTTTGTTGGGAAGCCCTTTGTATTTTATATTGCTTTTTGAATTCGAATCCGACCACTCCCCCTAATTCTGGTTCATTAATGCTTTCTTAGCAACAGGTTTGCCAAAATCTTGCCCATAAATCATGTCTTAAATGCCTATCGCCCACTCCATTTGGCCTCAAGTCGAGAATCCCATCATGAATAGTGACATCAACGATCACTTTCTAGTGAACTCGCATGGAAGCACAACCCCTTATGCGCAATCGTGGATGTTGTGACTCTCTGCTTCTGCGTGCATCTCCAATATCACACAGCTCCAAAGCAGAATAGGTTATAGTCTCGCGCTCCCTTCCAACAGCTTGGAGTGTGAAGACTGTCCTTCCCTTGGCTAGTTAGGTGGTCGCACCACCCATGTAGAGTTCCATCCTGTCCTCCATCATGGTTACGGGAGAATCCCCACCTTGTATTGTTACAGTCGTCATTGCGCACTTCACCATTTGCATTGCACTACCCTAGTCACTATTCTTAGAAATATGTGGTCCAAGCCAAGGCATCACACTGATCAATTCGTGGCAATAGGTCTTAACTTTGTCATCGAGATCGCACGCACCCTGTCTTACTAGCCTAGTCTTTTTGCCAAGAAAATCTTTCTTTATTTCATCCTCCATCTTCCTGACTTTTGCGTCCATCAAAGTGATTTTCTTCCTTAACTATACCCTTTCTTTTTCAAGTTTGTGGAGTCTATGGTTTCCTTGGTGGATTTCTTCCTCAAGTCCCATGCATTCTATTCCTTGCGGCTATGTGATCCCTCATTTTTGGGCTTTGAGAACCATCATGTCTATGGATGCTACTGTGTGTGGACTAGGCTTTGCATGCTCCATAGGGATTACAACATCTACTTCATATTTAAGCTTCGGAAGTGCTCACGCAGTTAGGGTTTTGCGCATGGTCCTATAAGCCCATAGAACTGTTGGTACATGTAGGTCCCAATCAGTGTGTTTCACATGGTGGACCGTGTTCAGTACTTCACATACTTTGTCAAAGGCTTCCACATGGATAACCTTTGGCAGGCTTGGCCTTATCATACTTCCTGGTCATCATTCGTACCATCGTTTTGCCTGCTCCTACTTTTTGTTCATGTTTCCTATTGCGAGGACAATGTGCATTCATGTAGGTTGTGCACCATACACTTGTACCCATCTAGAGATGTGGGCATACAGGTTGTTTCATCCATCATACCCGGCTTTCATCTACATATAATGCTTTCCAAATTGCATGAGCGTCATCCTTCTGCATTCGCACCAGTCCTCAAAACTTCCTTTATGCATACCCATTTCATAGCGTCAAACCGTTGTTGTTATGGTACCTCTCTTTAAAATTGGTTTAGGAAATCATCCACGTCAGTCATTCTGTCATACATAGGAAGATATCTTCCCTCTGTTGCCATGCAGCGCAGTGACCTTGTCATCATGTTGCAGTTGAGCATGGTTACCTCGTGTAACTGATTCTTCCATTGTTCTATCTCCTCGACTGAATCTGAGGTGCAGGAGATTTTGAGCTCCCACAAAATATTTTCATCCGCTGCTAGATTCACCCAGTCCTGCTCCCAAGCAATTATCTTGTAGATACAATCTAGATCATCATCACTCTTGTAGTCATGCACTGGATCTGTGTAGCGCGATCCTTCTGTAGGGTCCAAAGGTAGCACTACGTGCAGTTACCTTTTCTCAAAAATCATCTTTCTCTTCTTTAGATTGATCACTCCATTCATGTAAATGGCCCAATCTATTCCTAGTAGTGTGGGATAGGGATTGTTGTCAACAACAATATCTATCACTTCGAAATCTGCAAGTATACTCGCACCTTTGATATCCACTGTTATTCCCTACAATCTTCCCATGGGTAGGATATTTTGCTAATTCACCATTCGCAATTGAATAGGAGACCATTGAAATGCGGGTTTGCCCATGTGCTCCGATGTTTTCTTTGGCATGACGTGCACATACGATCCTAGATCTAAAATCACTTGATCCATCTCATATTCCCCGATCTACGTGGTCAATCTCATCTCTCTTCCTGTTCATGTTGTGTGCTTCCCGAGCTTCTAGAATACGCACGGTTCTCGTAGCGTGATCCTAGCACATATAGTGATGAGTTCTTACAGTCCCTTCATAGCTTTGCTATTGTGCAGCCACTTCATGCATGTCTCCAAAAAGGTAGTGAGCATTGATGGGTCCATTTCTGGTTCCAGTTTGTCTTTACTACCTGAAGTGGTGGCCTCCGCGAAGCTCTTCTTAGCTTCCATGAATGTCTCCTTAGTGCACTTCAAATCAAATTCTGGTTCTTTTGTCGGAGCCTTGCGAACCTAGGCCCTCTCTTCGGGCTGCTTGCCTTTGTCATCTCCTGTCATAATACCACTTTGGAGCACAATATTTATATTCTGGTCTTCCTCGGGTGGCTCAAACCTCATCATTTGTAGGTTCTGAGTCAAGGGAGGTTCGAGCACTCCTTTATTGTGCAACCTTGTTATCAACATGGGGCAATCCTCTATCTCATGATCAAACTATGTACAATATAAGCATGATGGTCTTGTTGGATTTATACAATCGTGGGCATAATGCCCTGGCCCTCTACAATTGTAACAGATTAGTTGTCTGTAACCTCTTCCTGGTCCCATCCCACCTCGACCTTATTCACATCCCTAAAATCCAGTGCGTGCCATCCCTGCATTTTGATCGAGGGCCTGTGTTTTGGTCTGAACTCTATAGGTAGGAGTCTGATCCATCATCAATTCATAACTTCTACAGGTGTGCTCATCATGGCCTACTGACCTGTAGAAATTATATAACAACTGCTGCAAACTCTGCATATTCTTCTATAATATATGGCAGTTATCTGTAGCATGCTCTCCTCCTATCTAACAAATGGCGGACCATAATGCAGGCACTGCACTCGGTCCTACTTGTGCCTCTATTCTCAATGGAATTGGTCCTCCTGTCGCGAGGTACTTCGCAAATATTGGACAACGATCCTTGTTATGTCCCTGGCCTTTTCACTTTACGCACCATACCTCCTCGCGCACTTCTGGGCGAGCCATCCTATCTTGTTTCAAACTCTGCATCTCAAGGCACAAGATTTTCAGCTGTGCATGGATCTGTTGGACTCCCAGGTTAGGATCTTGTATCGGGGTTTCATGTAGTCTCATTGTGATCTCCAGGCCTCGGCCTGAGTGGATAACTTCTGCTATGATAGTGTGTTCCTTAGATGCAGCATTTACGATGCTACAAACCATGCATGGTGTTTCCCATCCGTCAAGGTCATGTTGGCTTCACGAATCATACACTACAGTCTCTGATCCAACTCCCAAGGGGTCTCACCTGGAAGCAGCACAATTTCCTTAAACCCAATAATCGACTCTGTCTCTGATTTTGGCTTGATAAATTCCCTATTTAGTGCAGCTTGGAGATCCGTGATCCCTACATTTGGATTGTCATTGGAATGCTTAATGTACCATGTCAGTGCGTAATCCTGTGTGGCACTAACTAGTGTTTCCTTTTTTATATTGTCATTCCTAACTCCCTACTTTTCCCATATAGCCTTTACCATGAACCAAAGTTGGTATGGATCTTCATTCCCTACTCCTTTGAACACCGAAAAATTTATCACGCTCACCATATTGAACTCTGGTGGTGGCAGAGGTGGTGTGGGAAAAGACGGGGGTGAAGATGGTGAAACTGGTGGTGGTGTAGGTGGGGGTGGTATTTGTGGAATTCATTGCTTTATCTGTCTGATCGCACTTCTTGGTGAAACTTTCATGAGCTCTTGCTCACTTTCCCACAAAGGTGAAATTAAGGGACTAGATTATAATTCTGTGCTACCTTCGTTTTTGTAGATCCTCCCACTTCGTATAGCCCTAAAAATTAATTCATTCACATAACCTGTTTTTCACACAGTAGAATTTTAATCCAAGTTTTCAAAGATTTAACATACCTACCTCGTGGTCCTTTGAGGAAGCATCGTTTCACCTCACTGTAGCTGACTAATGTATCTACCACGAACTCGGTGATAAACCCTACTATAATTCAATCAAGCCAATGGTCCACAGTGTGCACAATCTTATCTTATCAGTATTGATGGAGACTTCCTAGTATGAGAAGTACCTCCCTTGCTATGATGGAGTGTTAATATTTGTAGCTTGGGAGGTACCCCAAACCCTAGGCTTGAGGGTTATGGAGGAGTTCACACACAAGTGTGGCTTGTGGGATTGAAACAAAAGCTTGGGGTTTTGCACCCATCGATGTTGGGGGCAAAACCATGAGGCCATTTCTACATGTGATGGATGGAGATGATAGAGGACACTGAGACGAACTATAGGTAATGAAAATCGTCGCAATATGAATTGTAGAAATGAAGATATTAATTTTTTAAGTCAATATGTGGGTTTGGTCAAGGTCAGCTAGGCATTTAGAGACCTTGTGATAAGTTGTCAAGCCCACACATGTGATTTGGTGGAGCCCTTGTATTGTCTATAAATATAAGCTAGAAGAGAGGAATTTAACACATCCAAGATGTATCTATCATAGTCTACACATCAGGAAATACAACATGATCGCATGAATGTGTGAGTGCAGGAATGCTCAAGTGTTAGTGCATGAATGCACTAGTGTAGGAATGTGAGTGCACAAATGCCTGAGTGCAGGAACACGTGAGTATAGGAACATGAAAGTGCAGGAGCCACTAGTGTAGGAAAACGAGTGCAAGAATGCATGAGTTCAGGAACACAAGTGTAAGCAACGTGAGTGTAGGCATTGTGAGTGAGGGTTGAGCATGTAGCGCACTGCACTAGGGTGATGCAGAACCTGTGTAGGACTAGGTATGTATTGTAGTGATGTGTTAAGGTTAAACTGATTCTAGTGGATGGTGTCCTAAGAGAGGAAAGTTTGGAAGTCTGTTAGTAGCCAAGAGGAAGGGTTTTCTTGGTAGTTAGATGCCCTAACTAGGAGTATATGCTACAAAAATATTGGCCATGCGTGGTCTGTTGGAGGGCAGCGTGAGAGTTGAACAAGTGTGAATGTGGATTGGGAATATATGGTCTAGTGGAGGATAATGTGATAGTGCCCAAATTGGAGCCCAATGTGCACCATCTTCATGGACCTAGGTGGTTTCTAGAGTGGCAGTTATTGAGTTCATAGGTCTAATCAACCAGGAGTAGTTTGTCCATCCCTTGACTTGTGTGTGGAGAAGGACATCTACAATAGATGATGGACAACCCTCCTAGCCCGTGTTCATTGTGGGAGATGGACATTTTTCCATGATAGGTGGAAGCCCTTCATTCCTTATTGGTCTTGATTGAAGAATTGTAGGAAGACCGTAGTGGGATGAAGTCCCTAAGTAGCTGAGGAGCAGTAGTTGGAATATTGAGAGTTGTTCACAAATGATGTTGTGAATAACATGACAAGAGTCTCGATGTGTTGTGCCCTTGATGGACTAAGGCACAACTAGGGAGTAGATTGGATAGTCGAGGTTCAGTGGTCAGATGGACTTGGATCATTGATAGAGGCAATGCTGCATATCAGGAGTTGAAGGATTGGGCAGGTATAGGGTACAACTGAGAGGCACTATGAGAGTGCACTACACCAATGAGATGGTCAGTGTATCTTGTATGGGAATATTGGTTGTCGATGTACTGAGACCAAGCCCTAGCTTTTTATTCTTGTAATAGTTGATGTATGAGGTCCATTATCCCTAGTATAGGAACCCTACACTGTTATATTATTTAGGTTGACTAATATAACAAAGTTGGGTTACTGTACAAAATTGTAAAAAGTTTTCTATATTTTGTGCATGTGTTATTTAATATTGTTTATATTCCACTGTGCAAAGTAGATTCATCATGATTCTTGGTTTGGTAGTGCTATAGATTTAAGATTGTATCCCATACACCAGGGTCATGGAAGAAAAACAGTTGGGATGTTTCTACCTTATATTGAAGATGAATGATCGCGATGTGTGGAGTTATCAATGATAAAAAACTAGTTGTCCTCCTTCTAGTGCCATAATGTTAACAGTGTTGGATACCACCAACATATAAGAGATCTCCCTTATATAAGGTCCCATTAGACCTCACACCATTTTTTGTAGGAGTACCATCGAGGATATGACCCAACTATCGTTTACTTAAATATATTCCTTGTATTTAGCTGTTAGCACAAGAGAGAAGCACAAATTTTATTTTGAATGAGCAAGTGAGTGTGCCTCGTGAGTGTTAAATTGAAAACGTGTCAATGTTCTCTTACCTCGAGGGGAAAATAAAGTGATCCTCTATGAGAGAAGTAATAGTACTACCCTAATTGAAACACATGTGAGTAAGAAAGACTTCTCTAACATCAAGTGAAATAGTTTACATAGATGCAATGGTCATTATTCACATTGCAGCACATTTCCAATAAGTAAGCACCAAAGTCACTGAAATAGTTCAATCACCCCGGTACAGGTGAAGGAAAACATGAGCCATAAAAATTCAAATAATAGTCTTAGAAATATTCACAATCCATGTGTGAAGATGTGCTATCCCGGAAGGCTTCAATATTAAGAAAAAGTCAAAAGATTCATATATATAATGAACATTACTATCTTTGATAGTGAAGCTTTAGAGTCCCTACTTTCTCGGCAAAAGTACTCAGTCTATCTCTCTAATGCCTTGTGGGAGAAGATAAGGTTAAAATTCCTCTACATGAAAAATGACGATCCTTTTATAACTTGATGCATGACCTTTTGCATCCCTGTGACTCTTGATTTTATAATTCCAAATTACCTTTGGACTTCTACAACCTTTGGATTTCGAAATGACCATTGGAATTACATATGAATTTTGGTATTACATGTCTTCTAGACTTCCGTGGCTCTTTTCTCCATGCATGACTTTTCGACTTCTACTTGTTTGTCTTTAAAATTATTACAACATTACATGATGAATTCCACATCATCATATGATGAATGCATGACATGTTACTACCTTTGATGACTGGGACTAATAGTCATTGATGATATGGACTTTATTTAGTGGTGACATGGATGCCACTCTTGTCTTCAATTTTAATTTTTCTCTTTATAATGAAATGCCTTAAAAGAATCCCTCCTGACACACCAAATACATTTTTCTTGGGATTAAGATAAATCCCATACTTTTGGCACCAGTCAAATATATGTTTCAAATAACATACGTGATCTGATATTTTCTTGGAAAACACATTAACATCATCCAAATAAATAGCTACAATCTCACCAATAAGGCCATGGAAAGTGATGGTCATCGCTCTTTGGAAAGTGATGTCCATTGGTTGGGGGTTGATAAGCCCAAATTGAATTATCTTGAAGGAAAATGTCCCCCATTTGGTCCCGAGGGTAGTTTTTAATCAATTAGGTTCTGCTACTAGCACTTGATTATAACCAAAGAAGCTATTAGGTAGCGAGAACATCTCAAACCTAGATATTGTTTCAAGGATCTGTTCCATGGATGACACTAGGTAATTGTGTTTATCATAAGCCCGATTGAGATTTTGGAAATCAACACATAACCTAATTTCCCTAGAATTTTTTCTAGCTCAAACCGAATTGGAAACCCATGTGGAATGTCTAACTTTAAAAATGATCTGAACATCGAACAGTTTTCTCAATTAATTTTGGATAAGGGGTTCAGTGTTGGATGAAATTTTTGTAATTTCTACTGGAAATGCTTTGCCCCTTCTTTTATGGGAATGAAGTGCTAGATAATACAATGTCATATGTATTTAAATAATTCTATGTCCATGAAAATACATCACATATTTTTTGAATAAGTAGATAAATGTCTACAATTCCTGTGGAGAACAACACGTACATAGGTTCACATACTTCAGATCTTCATGAGTCCTTAGATTTACTTATTCAAATGATAACTTTGAGCTCTAATTCTTCATATTGATTGTTCCTCTAAATTTGTTTTGTAGGTCATATATCTGCTCTAGGGACACAACACATTTAGCCATAGTGTTTCCTTTCATTACACTAGATCTGTCCTGCAAATACTGATCGTGCTCATCCCCATCTATGGAAGCGTCTTTGAATACATCCGCATTAGCCATAAAGTGAAGTATCTATTGGTTGTCATTGAAAAAAGGTAAATTAGTGATGTTATCTGGCACATATGGTTTATAGATAATTTCAATAATAAAAAAAAACATTTTTCAATAGAGACATCCTAGCAGTTGCATTTTCTAGGGAATTTACTTGAACATTTCTAAGTGTGGGAACATAAAGTTCATTAAAACCTTTAAAATGATTAATCAAACACCATACCTCCTACTGATAGTTTCTAATATTGGGTGAAACACTGTGGATAGTATCTCATGCATGACAAGTGACCACCTCTGAGTCAAAAATTACCTTGAGAATCTCTACTCTTAGGTCGATGGTTTTCTTCAACCCAACTAGGAGCTTTTCATATTCGTCAGTATTATTTGTACACTTGAACTCTATATGGGATGAAAGGATATGTTTTTTATTTCATGGGTATGTAAGTATGCAACCAGATCTAGAGTTGTCTTACATCTTTGAACCCTCAAAATATAGAGTCTAAATATTATTGGCTAGTAAGCTACTTCTTATACTATTATTAGTACTAATATGTACATATATATTCAAATATTCATTTGCACTAGCTAGAGAACTAGGAAGGAGCTCCAGTTGTATATCTGGTGGAACAGGTGATAGTTGTGCCTGATAACACTCAAGGTCTATTTTCAAGAAAAAATTCCCAAATATTAGATCAACAAAAGAAACATGCTCATGATGTCCCTCAAGTGATTTCGCGGTTTGTTTCATATATGGATCACTTTCCACCTGAATTTGTTTATTATTTCGCCTATATGGAAGTCATAAATGTGACTGGTCTGCTATAGAATACTCCTCTAATTTTCTAGAGCAATATCTACTAAGAAGTACACCATATGCTTCTAGGATTTCCATGATCACAATATTTATACATTTATGCACTTGATCATCTCATGATAACATAATAAGAACATTCTTGAGTTCACCAATAGCTTGGACAGGACATCTATCTAGTTGAATAATATATGCATCGATTTTGTCCAATTTAACATTTATTTTATTGTCAATAGATAAGGGCATTATGTTTACATATGCCCCTTAATCTACTAAATAATTGTGGAAATTATAATTGAAATTTTGAGAAGTCAAGAAAAACGGAGGGCATAGAGTGTTAGCTTCTAATGTTACAACATTAACTACAAGTTTGAGGAGACCAGATGACTTACCATGCACCTTTTGAGAGGAAGAAGCTTTATCACCTGGGAAAGGTTGTGAAAAGGCTTGGAAAATTAATTCATGTTGGCCTGCGATCCTTGGGAGCTCATAGATGGAAATATTGGCCTACACTCTCTTCAAAGCCTCAATAATGTTATAATCAATTGTTTCATGTCTAGTAGGTTGCGCTGAAGTGTCTCGAGGACTGGCTTTATCTGACACTTTCCATAGTAGTGGACTTAATTTTATTGTCAGAGAAAGTGTTCTTGGAATCAATTTCATTTCCATACATACTGTGCAGTCTGAGAAAGATTAATAAGCGGTGAGATCCTTCTTAACAATTATTCCTTCCATTTTTGTCTTGACACCTCCTTATGAGAAATGGGCCCTTTACTCCTTAAATTGTCTCGACTATTTTTCTTCAGAGGAGCCTCACTTTTTGGTGGTTCTTCAACATTCTTCTTCTTAGCATTGTAGATACGTTCAAATGTATTCATTGGATTTCCAATACCTTTGCTTTTATCAGTTGCCATAGGTTCATCTGTTTCTTTCTTTTTTTCCTCCTACTCATCTGCTAGTAGGGAATCCACAATGTGTGTGGTGAGAGCGCTCATGTTGTGGTTCAACTATGGGCTTGTCTTTTATAAGTGATATTCCTTGTGGAAAGAACAATAATTATCCATGCCGATATTTATCGGGGTGATGTTGTTTTTATTATTATTCCTTTGAAAAGGGAAGGACTTGGGAGGCTTTTTGCTAGTAGAAATCGTATTTGAACTTTTGTTTAGTTATGAAATTTTGTTGGTAATTGTTTTCACCATGATAGTAAAGATTTCGATATCTGATGAGTCTTTTTTGTTAGCCTTACTTGAAGAAGGATGAGACTTCCTACTAGTTTCTTTGGAGTCCTTTGATTCATCATCATCAGTAATGAACCCAATAACATGCAATTCCTTGTGGATGGCGATCACTTCTCCAAAGTTTAATGCCAATGTTCCCTTTGTAGCTCTTTTAACTAATTGGGAAATGTTAGCAGGCAAGGAAGATGTATAATAATTGATAGTGGTTGAATCATGAATTTGTTTGTATTGGGGAAACTTATTCAATATACGGTCAAATATTTGATTGAAGTCTTTCACTTTCTACTTTTCCCCCATTTTACTATTTCCAAACTCTTTTAGTAACATGACAAGAGTTTTGTCATCAAAAAGTTTCTCTTGAAATAAAATGTTGAAATCCCTCCAACTTTGGACTAATTTGAGAGGAAAAGTATGGTACTATGTTGTGGCTCTACCTTATAATGTATACGGACAAAATCCGCAAGAAACACCCTCGTACTTTACCTCTAACATTCGTAGATGTATGAAGAAGTCATCGATGTGATTTTGTTCCTCTATCTTCTTGTTTGGATTGAACATTGATAACAATTTTTTCAGGTGTCTATGCATCTTATGGAGATTGTTCAGAATAGTGAGAGGCCATTGGGCCATCCAATCCAAGTCCTAGTAAGCCATGTCTTCGTCTTTATGTTCCTATTACTTTTCATAATCTAAGGACTCTTCTCCTTCACCATCTAAGCCATCACAATTATTGTCATAAATAACAACAACATCCTCATACCCTTCCTTAATGGGTGGAAGTTGATCTTGATGCATTGAATTTTCTGGGGAGTTTGCAAGAGTGGAAAAAACTAAGTCTTCCACTTTAGAAACTAATATACCAGCACAAGTTATTTGCTTCTTCTTCATAAAATGTGGGAGATTCTATGATCCAAGAATTAATCTGATAGCCTTTGCAAATCAACAGGTTATAGGTTGAAGTGCCAAGATTTGTTCGTAGGTAACCTTGTATGTCAACTTCGGGCCAGGATGAGAAGACTCTCCTACTTCAAGAATAGGGGATGGATTGGTGCTCGGTGTTGAGATTTATAGCTTGGGAGGTACAACAAACCTTAGGCCTGAGGGTTATGGATGAGTTGGCACACAAGCATGCCTTGTGGGCTTGAAACCAAAGCTTGGGGTTTTGTACCCATTGATGTTGGGGCCAAAAACATGAGGATATTTCTACATGTTATGAATGGAGATGATAGAGGACACCAAGATGAACTAGACATAATGAAAATTGTTGAAATCCAATTTGTAGAAATGAATACCCTATCAAGGTCAACCAGGCATTTAGAGAACTTGTGATAAGTTGTCAAGCCCACACATGTGATTTCATGGAGCCCTTGTATTGTTTATAAATATTACTTGGAGGAGAGTCATTTAACACATCCAAGAATCATCTATCACAGTCTACACATTAATAAAGGTAGCATGAGTTTAGGAATGCTAGTGCAGAAATGTGAGTGCAGGAACGTGTAAGTGTAGAAATGCGCCATTATAGGAATGCACAAGTGTAGGAACACAAGTGTGGGAACATGCCAGTGTAGGAACGAGCTAGTGGAGGAATGAGCTAGTGCAGGAATACAAGAGTGTAGGAATTCGAGTGCACTCAGCATGAGTGCAGACAGTCCACATGAGGGTTGAGCATGTAGCAGATAGCACCAGGGTGACAAAGAAGATGCGCAGGGCTAGGTATGTATTGTATTGATGTGTTAAGGTTGAATTGATGTTGGTTTATGGTGTCCTAGGAGAGGAGAATTTGGAATTTTGTTAGCCGCTGAGATTAATGGCTTCCTAGGTGGTTGGATGCCCTAACTAGGAGCAGATGCTACAACAGAGCTGGTCACTCATGGCCTATTGGAGGGAAGTATGAGAGTGGAACAAGTGTGAACTTGGATTAGGAATTCATGGTTTGGTGGAGGACAACATGATAGTTCACAAATTGGAGTTCAGTGTGCACCATCTTCATGGACCTAAGTGGAGGCTAGAGTGGCAGTTGTTGAGCTCATAGGTATGATCAACCAGGAGAATTTTGTGTAGCCCTTGACATCTATGTGGATAAGGAAATCTACAACAAATGATGGCTAAACCTCCTAGACCATGTTCATTGGGGTAGATGTGCTAATTATAGTTGTAGGTGGTAGTCCTCTGTGCCCTATATTGGTCTTCATTGGAGCAGTGTAGGAAGACCATAGAGGGTTGAAGTCCTTCAGTAGCTCAGGAGCAGTCGTGGGAAGATTGAGAGTTGTTCATAGATGGAGTTGTGAAGAACTTTATAGGAGTCTCCATGTGTTGTGCCCTTGATGGACTAAGGCACAACTAGTGAGTAGATTGGATAGTTAAGGTTCAGTGGCTAGATGGAATTGGACCATTGATAGAGGTAGTGTTCCATATCAGGAGATGAAGGACAAGGGAGGTATAGGGTATGACTAATAGGCACTAAAAGAGCATGCTACATTAGCCAAATGGTCATTATATCTTTTCTGGGTAGATTAGTTGTCAATGGAATGACCCATAGCCCCAGTTTTGTATTCTTGTACTAGTGGATGTATGAGGGTCATTATCCCTGGTAGAGGAGACATAGACTATTGTATTATTTAGGTTTTTTAATATAACAAAGTTGGGTTATTGTAAATTTTTTTGTAAAATGTTATCTATATTTTGTGTATGTGTGATTTACTATTTCCTATATCCCGTTGTGCAAAGTAGATTCATTTGGTTTGGTAGCATCATAGATTTAAGATTCTATCTCAAAAGCCAAGGTCGTGGAAAAACAACATGGTAACAGAGGGTGTCTAAGCTACTTTGAGGGGTAGTGAATCAGAGTGTACAGAAAGAAGAAAATCAGATGGCGTTGTGGGTGTCTAGATCATGGAGCAGAGCGTTCAGTGGAGGACATGGCGATGTGGTTTCGATTGGATTGGCAGTGAGATTGGTTGGGAGTTCTAGTGGATTGGTGGTGAGCCTATTGAAGAATAGTTTTTTGTATTATAGTTTTTTGATTGTGCACTTCCCATGACTTGTGATGGATGGTTGGGACAACTCAAGGTTTTCTTTCACCTAGATGAGATCAGGGTGATCAAGATGGCTTCATGTGATGGACTACATATTAGAAGGCTAGAGTCTTCATCGAATATCGATGTTACATATTTGAGATTGGATGGATTTGCACGAGTGGTATTTGATCGAGGAGGATGATTTCTCGCAAGACTGATCCAGTGGAGATCGTGTATGCTCAGAGGGAGTCTAACGTTAGAGGGAGTGTTAGCACCTAAATCTGCCTTAGGCTGAAGGAAGGCAAAATTTTGGGTAACCACAAACCATGCTCAGTCTGGTAGCTAGCCCTACCAGAAAAGGAGAGGGCTCTCTCCGTGTCATGCTCAGTGAATAAATAAACAATATGGTCTAAGATGACTTACAATGAATATTGATTTTATGCTAGGTAAATAAATATGAAAGAAGTATTTTTGATAAATGACTGAGTTTTCTGGGATGTATGGGACCAAAGAACAGCATGAGCAGAGAATTTAACACAAAGGCACAGATTATTTCGTGAGGCAAGATAGGCGGACAGTCTAGAAATTAAATTTGAAATAAGGCGAAATGGAAAGATTGTTTAGGAGGATGAAAAGGGCATAAATACATGAATCCTTTTCAACAGAAGAAGAACACAGAATGTGAAAACTTTCCCAAAGGTAGAGAAATAAACATGAATTCTACCTTTTCTTACTTAGAAAGCATTCAATTGGAAATGAATATGAATGAACTGTGAAACATAACGAGATACATATGAGACAGGAAGAAAATACATTTGCTAAACTCACACCGCAAGAATTTCATGAACCAGAGCTGCAACCTTCCATTAATTCTCTATCAAAATGTACAATGAGTGACTGAGTTTCTCTCCCACCGTTTCCTAGAAATTACAACCAACCCTTTGCAAATGGGTTTTCATACAGTAAATAGACTTTTCCATCAGGAAATGGATCGACCCAAAGTTGGGGAGTTTTTTAAATCATTACAAACTATAAATGAAATCGCAACCATTAGTGACAGGTGCAGCGTTACAAAAATAACAAAGCTATAGCGTAGATTTTGTGGGTGACTGCTCGCCTTCCTTTGCCACTTGGATAGAAGCCAACCTTTAATGAAAATGATTTTTAAACTTTGCCTTAGGTGTTGGGAAAAATATATTATAAATGAATGGGCCCACTTGGAGAAAATCGCAAATTGAAATTTCGCGGAGCGGACGTGATTTTGGCCTTTGGGTCTCTGTGCGTCGCGCCCAAAACTGTATGTGTCACGTCACTTTGGAGGTGGTTTTGAGGTACTTGTTGAAGTCCCAATTGTGCCCAAGTGTGCTTGTTAGAAATCCCTACCTATCTACTTTCCAACCCAAGTGGAATTTCTGCATTTGGTGCTCATTTTTCTCTCCAAAACTTCAATCTCCAAAGACTTCTTCCTGTGTGTCAAAATAGGGGTAGAGAGGTAATTTTTTGAGTGTTTTTTACCTCCTAAAGACTCAAAACTTACCCAAACTTCTTGGCCATGCACCAGCAGTCATGATTTTTCATGCTGAATCCAAAAATATATTTTTTTTGCAATTTAGAGCTCCCTATCATAAGCGCGCGCCATGTGGCGCGGCGCACAGGGAGAAAAACCCTGTTTTTGTACCAAAATTTGTCAAAAGACCAAAAATTCCCCAAATTTTTTGAAATTTGGGGTGGAGCTTCTCTATGAAGTGCCATGCTGGGCCAAAGAGGCTTCAGCCAATATTCAGAGCCTATCTTGCTCTTTTTCCCTCTTTTGTCTTTTTGTTGCCTTCCTCAATTTCGCCTTCAAATTCCTTATCCGAGCCTTGGAAATCATCTTGCGTGCCCTATAGTGATAAACCATATGCCTCAATAATTTTTTTTCCTTGTCAGCCTTTTCTAGCAGTCTCTCAAGGTGGATGTTGATCCACTCGAGCCAAGACTCTCGATCATCATTAATCTCTTGCTCTAATGGATTGAGCTCAATCCTCCTCAGTTGGGTAGATTGGCGATTCTCATGGATGTTTTGCAGCTCCATGATCTCCTGCTGGTCTTCGAGTTGTTTATTCCTCTATGCCAAGTACCTGATAATCCACTTAGCCCTCTCCAAATTGAGAGACAAGGCTTGGATCTCTGTTTGCTGCTCCTGGATGATCTTTCTAAGTTTGGCACTCTCCACATCTATATCATCATCATGAATGAGAATGAACTCAGCCTCCCATTCACTTGATGGCCCCTCGTCATGCATGGGCTCCTTGCCCCTGTCCTGTACCTGTGTTACTGATGTCAGAAGAGAGGCCCCTTCCACCGCAGGTGGAGATAACACTCGCTTTGCTGCTGCGAACAAATCTCTAACGCCTCTCTGATATGTGATGAATACTGGCACACTAGCGGTCTCATGGCACTCATACTGATGAGAAGGACCACCTATCTCATGTTCAACCTCTGATAATCCCTGTGAAGTGCTGAAGAGGTCACGGGAGATGAAATCATCCCAAGTAATGCCCTGTAATCCCAGCTGATGAACCACCAAAATCTAAATAAGAGTGAAATGATAAACAATGTTAAGTTGTTGCTGATGGATTTTGTGATGCATGAAGGTGTTCATCCTCTCTATGTTCCGGAAAATGAAATATGGGATGTTCAACATCCGTACCCTAGTAAAATGCATGAGTAACCTGATGTGATAAGCATATAAACAAGAGAACCTTCCCTCACAGCTGAAATATTTCATGATTAACTTCATTAGAGGAGCATATTCATCTTTCAGATATCGGAATGGAAAGACTCTTTTGAGCTGCCTCAAGAAACCAGGTTTAGTGTATGGCTCATAATGCTGCCGATCAATCTTCTGTTTCTTGTGCCATGGTTCTCCAACATTTGGTATGTCGGTTTCTAATGAGACAGATTCAGGTGCAAGTGTGAAGGTGACATTGGCTAAGATAGCGTGATCTCCAGGTAAGTGAAGCACAAAAAGACGAGCCAAGTCATGATGAAATCGAACACTAGCCACCTTTTGACAAAAATCAAAGCATGACAGATGCTGGAAACATGACATAGCAAGAGGGCAGGCCTGCAATTCTGTAAGGTTGGTTGGTTCTTCCCTAACATGTCTGCCACTTTTAGGAGGTCTCCGGGGAGCCTGTTCTTCTGAGGATGAGTCACTTTCGCTTTCCATTTCATAATCCGATGAATGCTCAAATGCCATGACTGTTGTACCAAATTCCTTGAAGAAACGATGCTGCTGTATGTGGACTATGCTTGGACTGCCCTTTAATGATGCATGAAACTTTGTGTTGTAATGCAATATAATTGAATTCTACCACCAAGGGGAACAATGCAAAACAGACTGTTAGTAAGGGGAATAATATGAAGGGGTTAGGGATTATGGGGAGAAATGTTGTTTAGGGACATGTAGGAGGGTTTGGGAATTTATATAAGGTAGGATTTTGTGGTTTTACATTTGACAAATGAGTGGAGGGGATAGGGAATAGGAGTTTGGTTACATTTAGGGTAGGGAAAAATGGGAGAAATGGAATAGGGGAGAAGGGAACGATGGAAAGAAGGGAAAGATGAAATGGAGGAGGAACCTTGGCATCAACACAACGAATTCGCAACCCTAACAGCAATGGTTTTGATGAATTTAAGTGCTACGGTTTAAGAGTTTTTATTGCAACCATAAGTAGCCATAAACCATCATCATACTAACACAAAAATGGATGAGCAACTGAGATGTCGACCCTACCTAGCAAGTTCAAGGGATTGAAAGGAAATTTGTTGCAATTCGGAGCAAAATCGGGCCTCTATGTTTATGCGCCGCGCAGCATACCCAGTGCGCTGCGCCGTTTGAGTGCACTGCGCCCGTGTTGTTTAACGTTGTGTGGTTGCGCCCAGTGCGCCGCGCTCCCTCAGTGTGCCGCACCACTCCACCTATGCGCCGTGCCTATCAAGACACCTCCAACTTCGCCCAAAAACATGTGCTAGCTCTCACAATCACTTTGAAATTCTTCTCTCTAACCTTGGTGTGCAAAATGACATTGATTCTTATGAAAACTCTATATAAAGACATTGGACTCATGGTTTTGATTTTTGTTTCTTCAAAACCCACTTTGGTAATGTTTTGTTTTGGTACTTTTTCCATGATCTAATTCAACTCTGTATTTCACTTTTCCCTTATGGATTTTTAACTGAAATTATGAACTTTTTGGCACTTTTTTGCAGAGGTAGCTGACATGGCATTTGGCCAAGGAAACCATGACTGCGCCTGAAGAGATCAACTGCAAACTTTTTGAAAATTATTCCAAATGACACACTGTTGACTTTTATTCAAAACAGAGTTTTGAAGAATAGTCGTAATTCGTCAACATAACGATGAAAATATTTAAATCACAACTTTGTAAGGGCCTCCCTCTGGCCTGCATGGCTTTATTGGACATGGTTGAAGACCAAATTGACTAATCCCTAGACCTAATGACTGAAATGACTCTTGTCCATTAAAAGATCAAACATTGACTGTCATGGACTTTAATAAACATTGATGAAATGACCTAATCCAGCAGGTGCCAGACATGAGGGGTAAGGGGTAATGACTGACAAGACTCTCCCGTCAGATTATGGCATGCCCCTAGCAAAATGCAGCTGAGTGGATGGAGCGAGACACCTAAAAATGAAATGTAGAAAGGGTTTCGATCTCTGACAGAGGACTGAAAAGACCGACTCTAACATTGGCTCCAATGGGGGATGGTAGCTCCTTGCAAGTGCCAAGAACAGTAGACCTCTAGAAGAGCTAGACAGTGCCTTTCTTCCATTGGGCTATGGAGTCATTATTTTGACAAACAACACTAGACTCTAACTCATTTATGAATCCAAAATGACCGAAAAGCTGACTCAAAAATTTGATCTTGAAATGACTTGACGACTAACTTGACAAACTCTAACTAAACTGAAATAAAATGGTATTTATAGTGGCATTGGAGGCAACATCAACAACTCTGAAATGGTACCGCTTGAGCAGCCGACCATTGATCATCCCTCCTGGACAATCTTCCCCATTCATTCCCTTCAGAAGAAAGGAGTTCTGACCCCGATATGCTGTGTTGAGGAGGTAAATCCCCTCTACGGACAGAGGCAATCCCTACTAGCCCAGACCGGGTCTAGCAACAATCATCAAACGCTATTGCGCAAGTTCCTAATTGCAAATTAACAGACCAGTGATGAAGGCCTACTTGGATTCCAACACTAGTGCTTGTAGAAGAGGTGGTGCCCCCGTTCCTTTGCTCCAACAAATCACAATCCCCACGATCTCCATGAATGGACACCTGCACATACAAGAAACGACACAAACACAGGCATAAAATCCCGCATATGCAACTATATATCAGTCAGAAAGGATATAACTCATAATCATCACAAATAACAATAAGAGTGGAAACATAACCAATATTCGTTCATTAATAATAATCAAAGAAGAATACAACCAAAGTTTTGACGCTAGATTCTCCTTTGGCTGGGTAGTCAGCAGCACATGTCTTGAAAAGCCTGTTGGGAATAAGAACAAGCCTCTCCCTTTGGTTATTGGACAATAATCTCCTTGCTTGGATTTGGCCTTATGGGAATTAAGAAGGCTCTTGCAGCATGAAGCTCTTGGAAACTTGAAAATTCTTAATCTTTGGAACTAGCTTGCCAAGGAAAATGAACAAGCTTATATAGATGGAGGAACGGGAGTTGGGATCATCCACAATAATCATGGGATTGGCCATATCATCATGAAGCTTCCATGAGAGGTGGCAAACCACTTCCTCTCTATGGAAATCCATAATCAAACCACCCAACTCAAGATAGATGCAATCTAGGAATTTTTTAAGACGAAAATTTCACCGCTTGTTTGTTAAAAAACACCACTGATTATGGTTGGCGTGGGTGTGACTCTATGACAGAGCACCAACAAGTGCGCCACCTTTGGAGGATCTACCCCATTGGCGCGAAGGCTGCACTATGGAACCACGCCAATGGAAAGAGGGTTATTTTTAGGGTTTTTTAGTAGGAGATGTCTTCAGGGAAAATGAAGCTCATGTTTAGGGGAATGCAATGCAAGTGTTTTGAGGTCATGTCACTTCTCATAGGTCCCGGAATAAGTCCTCCAAGATGCAGGAGAGGGATAGCAGGGACGGTGACAAATTGTTGTGTAACAGATGCCCCCTAAAGCATGATGCCTGAGAGAGAGAGGGGTGAAATGCTTTATGAGAACATGTCCAACCGAAAACATTGCCGCCGAAAAACCTGTGTGGAGAAGTACAACTGATATCTCAAATACATGATACATGTGCTATGGGCGCAGCCATCCATAGCAGAGTACACAAGAATCTGGATCCAAGGTATGGGCGCAGCCATCCATAGCAGAGTACACAAGAATCTGGATCCAAGGTATGGGCACAGCCATCCAGTGAGGATCGATAAAGAGACTCAGGCATGGTCGCTACCATCCAGTGAATGAGTCATGTAATAATCATAATAATCCACAAAATTGCAGCCTGGATCCCAACAGACAAAATCCAGGGTCTTGCACTCCATCTCAATCCGAGCAAAGTACAAGTTCAAGCATGTGAATATAGGAGTCGAAGTCGAACATGCAGGAACATCATCTAATTACCAGCTACAATCTCTGTGGAGGGATTTTGAAAAATTAGGGCCGCGCCAATGGCATGGACCCACGCCAATGGGCCTTTATACGGAAAAGGCCCGCGCCAATGGGCGCGACTATTTTAAAAACAGTTGTGCCAATGGCCGAAGCGCACTTTTTCCATTAAATTTCAAAATTTTAAATGATTTGAATACATTTCCTAGCCTACCAGAGATCTAATTAAGGTTTTGTTGATAATGTGGATGCAGGCAACCGAGCAAATTGGTGGTTCAATGGAAAGAGAGGGAGCACAATAGAGTGGATGAATTGGCCATGGAAGATGAAGTTTGCATGGATGCCCTCAAGAATTGCGCGCTGAAAAAATTCTTCCTCACGCCTTACTTACAAGCTCAAACTGAGCTCTTACAGTACTTGATCAGCCTTTAGGACGAAAATGAGCAAGTGTTCCGATTGAGAGACCAAGTATTAGAACTGGATGTTTCTGATATCTACTTCATCACGGGATTGTCACGCAGAGGGCCGGTGCCCATATTGACAAGGAGCAGACCATCTGGTGAGGAGATGGGCGAGCTGATGGAACGAGTGTGCCCAGGGGCACAATTCGGATCCGGGAGTGCAAAGGTGGATATTGCCACCATCCGGGATCTAACACTCAAGGTGGTGTTATTTACCATCACTCGGGCTGCAGGGGCGCAGGCACCCCACGAGGAAACAAAAAACCAACTCTTATTGGCCACAGAGTGTCTGAATCCCAATATTTTTTATTGTGCCACAACAGTGACTGCAAACATGAAGAGACAGCTTACAAACTGTAAGCGAGGCAAACTGAAACAATTTGGCTACGGTTCTATCCTAGTAACGTTCATTCTTGAACGATTACCAAGCTTTCAGGGCCAAGGGGCCATCATAGCTGATCCAATGCTACGAGACCCAAGAATGGCTCGCTGGGAAGCGTTGATGCCCAGAGGGGGAGGAGGCCAACAGATGTCCTACATTGTCAGCTGATTGTGGTCGAAAATTGGCCATATGCAGGGACTGACTTCACAGGTGACCCATATCTCCTACTACCAGAGGGAGGTGAGTGGGATGAGGAGCTGGGTATGATCTCTTTTTTATTTTATGATTTATGATTTTTTTTGTTAATACATGTTTGTTCTAACAACAGTTATATGTGTATGCAGATGTTGGCCCAGAGCGACCAGCCGACATGTCTCCTATTTCACGGAGAAACTAGCCTGTAGCTGACCCTCAAGAAGAGGGTGCCGAGGGAGGGGAACTGATCCAAAACCTTGATGAAATTGCTCGGGGGATTCTGGATTATGCCCGGCTGGCGGATGTCCCACTAGCGTACCAGAGACATACAGTGGGACTGCCTAGTCGCATCCACCGTCTCTTGAGATGCCTACTGCGTGCGGTGACGTGCTATCATGAGCACCACAGGGATTAGACATCTAGGGTTTATTTTCATGCATATTTTTTTGAGAGACATGTCATCTCCGGATGTATTAAGACGAACACGTATAATTTTTGATCTATGTGATGCACGCTATGCAAAAATTTCGACATACATATATATATACATATGCTTATTTTGGATGGATCTTTTACATGTGATTATGTTTTTATATGCCATGCAAATGTCTAATACAAATGTAATATAATGTATTAGTTGCATAACAAACGACCCAATGCGAAATGTTTTTAATCACATATTTTATTTTTACACAAGCTTAAAATCACACATGATAGCACATATGCAAACTATGCTTGGAAATGAATTTTATTTTTTATGCAAGCTTAAAAGCACAAACATTCAAACTATGCTTGAAAACAAGGGAAACGGGCATGCCCCCTAGCATGATGTCTCAATTCAAGGTACATGCCCCCCAAGCTTTAGTCCATTGAAAATGGAGTGAAGGTTGACAATATTGTGATCGCACTCGAATTGCACGAGCTCATGTTTCATTATTTTAACGAGGTTGACACACGTAAAAGAACTATCCTCGGACAGACCCAGGTTCATTTTTTAAGGAGCTTGACGTAGGAAAGCGAACTGTGCTCCACCCAGACCTAGTTTCATTTTTTAAGGAGCTTGACATAGGAAAGTGAACCATGCTCCGACCAGACCCAGTTTCATTTTTTCAAGAGCTTGAGATAGGAAAACAAACTATGCTCCACCCAGACCTAGTTTCATTTTTTAAGGAGCTTGACATAGGAAAGTGAACCATGATTCGACTAGACCCAGTTTCATTTTTTAAGGAGCTTGACATAGGAAAATGAACTATGCTCTGACACAAACTTCATCATAATGAACAAGAAGTCGTGGCTTCTAAGAGTGCCACTCCCAGTGGAAGGATCACATCGTGGAAGTCAGGACCCAATGCCCCTAGGACACTATGCACGATGACGGCATCACTGGATACAGGCACGGGATAAGTAGCCAAGTAGTTGACCTATGACGGGGTAGATACAACCGGTGGATAAAAACCAAGAGGGGATGACAACTGCACAGGAGGCACCGGGGGACTAAAGAACGATAATTGATCGATAGTCATGATCCTTCCATCATGTGGAAAGCAAACCACACAGAAATCTAAAATGAAATCTAAAGCACCTTGGGTAACCAATACGTCTATATAGACAGTTTTGCCTTCTAAAGTAATAGGAAACTTCGAAAGGATCCCTAATGGTTGACTGGTTCCTCCATCAAATGCCATCCGATTCTGTGCAACTGGCACAAGCTGTGGGGAGGCCAAAGCTTGCCAAGTAGTAGAAGGCATAAGACTGACAGATGCACCCTCATCAAAGACAGTGCCAGGTACTGCCTTATCATAGGCATGTACTGTAATCTGGAAAGGCACATGGGATGGGAGGCTGAAGGCAGTCAAATGACTCCAGTCGAAGGAAATGACTGAACTACTTGGTGGGGGAATTGTGTGATTTCCCCCCTGCTCTAAAGGAACTGAAGAAGGACTCTCTGAATCAGCTGGGATAGTAGAGTTGTTTTCAAACTCGGGAGAAGCTCATGAGATGAGAAGAACATGAGCATGACGCACGTCCGAAACAGAGTGATCAACGGGTGGTGAGCCCGAGCCGGCACTCTTTCCGACCAATGGTTGGTCTAGAATAAGCTTAGCACAGCCAGGTTCGGAAAGAGGAGGATGGACAAGAGAAGGGTCTAAGTCAATCTCTTTGTCGACAGGGAGAGGATCTGAAGAGAGCCTCTGATAACAAACAGGGAGTTGGGGTGAGGAAGCTGTAAGACTTTCCAAAACAGCAAAAGCTTTATCCATGAGCGGACAAAGGTGAAGGAGATGGTTGCCTTCACATAGCCTATAGGGGAATCGAATCTTCCCTTTCTTCACACCATTTCCAGTTGGTAGGGTAGCATCGCCAAGAGCTTCAGAGGACGATGAGGGGTAGGCCAGATTGTGAGACCATACTTCTAAGACCCTGGGAATGCCAGGACAATAACGAAGAAGATGTTCATCCTTGCACAATTTACAAGGAAATTTGACCTTCTGCGGAGGAGCAGAAGGTGGCCCAACCTGAGATGTACTCGGGGTAGGAGCTGCACTTTTAGCCTCTCACTTATGAGACTTCTTCTTCTTCGTCTTCTTCTTCTTATTCTTAGCCACCTGGTTACTTGAATCTAGACTTTCACTAGGCGAAGTAGAAGATGAGGACGCAGAAATAGGCGAAGAAGGGGAGAGGTCCACCTTGGAATCAACATGATGTTGTTCGGGTGGAGGCACTAATTGACCAGTAATGGAGACACTAGGGACCACGGAGGTTGAGAACAACCAAACAGGAAACCCAACCGTTAACCCAGGAAGGGACAACGTCGCCATGTAAGGAGCACCAACATTCCCAAAAGGAGTAAAATGACCAGGATTCCCTTCAGAGGGGATTCCTGGGTTGGTGAACTCTGGAAAAGTTGCCATCAAAACTGAAAATCGCACACACGGGGCTGAAAAAGAGTCAAGACACGCAATCAAATGACCAATAAACAAAATCTAATAGGGCGTGTGATCGCGGGCGAATAAATTTTAAGAGACAAGGACATAACTTGACCTTTTCATCTTTAAAGTGTCGAGAAAAGGACAAAAGGATGACCCTAGTCGCCTTCAAATGTTTAATGAGCCCAAAGTGACAAATGCTCAAATGAGCCTTTTCTTTTAGGGAGTCTGAAAAGGATCAAAAGTGACTACTCTGGAGAACTAGGCAAAAGGTTTACCAGACAATCCGTCAAACTGCATATACACCTTGGCAATCATATGAGAACCAAGGACTTTCCGTACGACAGTCAATCTTCCCGAATGCTGTGTTCGGTGCATTACAGGTCGTAAGGCAGCAGACACGGCTTCCTATGGATAAAGGAGGATAACCTAGTGGGGTCTCCCCATATACTCGACGGTACGTGGGAGCATAATTCCATACTAGACCACTATTGAGTCACAGAAGGAGGAATCACCCAACCTTGAGTGGAAACAAAAATGACTAGGTTTAACGACGCTAGAGCATGTCTCTAGCCTAGACCTCTAAACAGTGTGCATTATGTTCCAATGCGTTGTTAGATTCATTTAGTTCATTTTAAAGTTGATCTTGGATTATGTTTCAGTTTTCAAGCCTTACTGTATGTAATGTCTCAAATTTTCCTAAATGCAAACTATATGCCTCAATATATCATTTCATTCGATGAATGCTAGCTACAAGAGAGTTGAGAGCTTTCACCCAAACAAAATGATCATAGAAAAACCAACAATATCTCTAGTGTAGCTAATGGAAATTAAAAAACTTTTCTTCAAAGTCACTAATCACTAATAACACTGAAAAGCTCTAATTCACATTGACTAATGAAAAGCAAAAGAGATTTTTTTCGTTGATGGAAAGATGCACTAAACAATATTTGAGAAACGAGAATAAAAGAGTAAGAAACAAGAAAGTTTTACTCAATGCAAGCACAATAAGATCCCTAAATCACAAAGCAATCCTTCAAAACCGAGAAAAGTCCCAAAGGCACAAATGAGCCGTGTAATCTAGGCCCAAAGCGAAACAAAGTGAAGATCAAGTGAAAAAGAGGTAGGTCACTCAAACAATGCAATGAAATGATTAACAACCACTAAACGAGTGCAAGGGAGCAATTAGAAAGTCAACTGGACCAATAGAAGACCAAAAACTCCCAAGGAAGGCTCGACACACAAAGCCACTAGATGCCCTAGGGCTAAAACGTGAAATCAATAGAAAATGGAAAACACCCAAAGGGTAAAGGTTAAAGCCAGTCAAACAAGACTCCAACACACTCAAGCAGTTGAGAAAATGTATCCAAAGACAAATACCAAGCTCCGAAGGCTTAAAACAAGAAAACTTTAAAAGTTCCTAGGCCTGGCGCGACTGTCAGGCTACAACTAGCACCTTTTAAAGATTGGCGCGGGTTGTATGTTGACAACTAGCGCCAATTGGAGCGACTGTAATGCTGAAAAAGTGCGCCAGTCAAGTTTGCTATGCAAAAATAAAAAATAAGCAATCCAAAGCCAGGCCAACGATAACGAGGTAAACCAAGAAGCAAGAAACAGTAAAAAAACTCAACCCAGAAGGCTGACCAAGCAGGTAAAAATCAAGAAACAACAAAAAAGGCAAGACAAGCTCCTCAGCGGAGTCGCCAAATTGTTGAGGAGGTAAATCCCCTCTATGAACAGAGGCGATCCCCACTAGCCCAAACTGGGTATAGCAACAATCGTCAAACGCTATAGCGCAAGTTCCTAATTGTAAATTAACAGACCAGTGATGAAGGTCTACCTCGATTCCAACGCTAGTGCTTGTAGAAGAGGTGGTGTTCTCGTTCCTTTGCTCTGGCAGATCACAATCCCCACGATCTCCGTTAATGGACACCTACACATACAAGAAACGACACAAACACAAGAATAAAATCCCGCATATGCAACTATATATCAGTCATAAAGGATATAACTCATCATCATCACAAATAACAATAAGAGTGGAACCATAACCAATATTCATTCATTAATAATAATCAAAGAAGAATACAACCAAAGTTATGATGCTAGATTCTCCTTTGGCTGGGTAGTCAGCAACACATGTCTTTCAAAGCCTGTTGGGAATAAGAACAAGCCTCTCTCTTTGGTTCTTGGACAATAATCTCCTTGCTTGGATTTGGCCTTATGGGAATTAAGAAGGCTCTTGCAGCATGAAGCTCTTGGAAACTTGACAATTCTTAATCTCTGGAACTAGCTTGCCAAGGAAAATGGACAAACTTTTATAGATGGAGGAAGTGGAGTTGGGATCATCCACAATAATCATGGGATTGGCCATATCATCAAGGAAGCTTCCATGAGAGGTGGCAAACCACTTCCTCTCTATGGAAATCCATAACCAAACCACCCAACTCAAGATAGATGCAGTCTAGGAATTTGTTAGGACGAAACTTCTGCCGCTTGTTTGTTAAAAGACACCACTGATTATGGTTGGCGCGGGTGCAAATCTATGACAGAGCACCAACTGGCAGGCCCTCTTTGGAGGATTTACTCCATTGGCACGAAGGCTGCACTATGGAACCACACCAATGGAAAAAGGGCTATTTTTAGGGTTTTTTAGCTGGAGATGTCTCCAGGGCAAATGAAGCCCATGTTTAGGGGAATGCAATGCAAGCATTTGCAGGTCATGTCACTTCTGATAGGTCCTGGAATGAGTCCTCCAAGATGCGGGATAGGGGTAGCAGGGACGGTGACAAATTGCTGTGTAACATGCTGCAATCTTGAAGGGACCTTTCCAAAGATTCTCAAATTTACCGTGCTTACCCTTTTCCTCATTCCTTGCATCCCACTTCAGCACCACATCATCTAACTGAAATTTGTCCGCCTTTTCTTTTCTGTCATAAATTTTCTTAATCTTCTCCTGCAACTTGGACATGTTATGGAAAACTTCTTCTCTAGTCTGCTGCAAGTGGACCATTTGATTCGATCTTCTCTGCATATGATCATCTTCATTGCCGTCCTCCTTAAAGTTTGACTACCGGGGCTACGAGAGAGGTACGAAACACTGTATCAACTCCATAAACAAGCTCAAAAGGGGACATACCAATGGATTTCTTCTGACTGACCCAATCTGCCCAAAGTGCATTGCTCAACCTCTTATGCCAACTCTTCTTGTTTATTTCCAACAACTTCTTAATGATGTTGACCAACGATTTATTAGAAGACTCCACCAATCCATTGCCTTGCGGATGATAGGCAGTTGAGTGACCCAAAATGATGTGATATTTATGACAAAACTCTACCATCCTTTTTGATTTGAAAGTTGTTTTGTTATCAGTGATTAACTTATTCGGGCAACCAAAGAGAGACAAGATGTTATTTTCAAGGAATGAAATAATTACGGCATCTGTAGCTTGTCTGGTTGGAATTACTTTGATCCATTTCGTGAAATAATCTGTCGTTGTGAGGATCCATCTATGCTGACCGGAAGGAGCGGGATGAATTTCACGAATGAAATCCAACCCCTATTGCTGAAAAGGGGCACTCACCTCAATGGGCTTAAGTGGCAAAGGTTGTAATTTCTGCCTTCCTTCAAAAATCTGACACTTATGACAGCTCTTGACCACCTTATATACATCAGCAAACAATGTCGGCCAATAGTATCCCGCTCTCAGGACTTTATTTGCTGTTGATTTCCAAAAAAGGTGACCACCACAGTCTCCTTCATGGAAATCCTCCATGACCTACTTTGCTTCTTTTTCCACCAAACAATTCAACAGAACGCCACCGGGATCTTTCCAATAAAGTGCAAAATTTAGAATGCAAAACTTGGCAGCCTTCAATTTGAGGGTTCTAGCTTTGTTTCTAGTCATGCCGGGCGGTGGTGACAAATTGCTAAGCATATATACGATATTTGAATACCACGGAGAAAGAGCAAACATTTCAGATACCTGAATTAACGAACCTTCCTCATTCTCATCGGACATAGCAGTAATCAGATTTATGTCTAAGGCATGCAAGTTTGATTCAGCCATTAACTTTGCCAATCCTTGTCCTTTAAAAAGCTTTGTGGGCTTTATTTCCACATCATACTCCAACAAAGCTGCAATCCACTTGCCTCGTCTCCCTTCCGGATCTGTTTGCACTAAAACATCTTTGACAGTAGCGTTAGGAACATAAGCCAAAATACGAGAATGCAGAATATATACCCGAAAATCTTTCAATTCTTTCACAAGTGCAAGGGCTTGCTTCTCAATGATGTTGTATTTTAAGGTTGCGTCTCTTATGGCTCGGCTAAAGAAAGAAATTGGTCTTTCGTGATCATCTCTTTTTTGCAACAACACATCTACCATATTATGCTCCGAAGCGAATGAAAACAATATAAAATCCTGAGTGTAGTCCAGGCTGATTAGAACTGGAGCTAAAGAAAGAGCCAATTTGACTAAATTGGAAGATTTTACTGCCTCTTCCGTCCATTTCACTTGGCTATCCTTCTTAAGCATGTTTGTAATCTCTCTTAGGTGTTCAGCAAGATTAGGGACAAAGCAGCGTAGAAAATTCATTTTACCATTGAAAGATTGAATCTCTTTCTTATTCCGGGGCAGATCGATTTGCTGGATCGCTTGTACACGTGTTGGGTCAATACGAATGCTATCTTTTGAGATAATGTGCCCGAGTGGTTTGCCTTCCTCCATGGCGAACAAGCTCTTTTTCGGATTCAGCGACAGGCCATATTTTCTGCACTTTTGAAAGACAGTTTTCAGATGGTACATGTGTTCTTCATCAGATTTGGAAAACACCGTCAGATCATCCAGGTACACCACCAAAAATACATCTTTCTCATTTGCGAAAGCCAAGTCCATTGCATGTTGAAATGTGGCGCCCGCGTTCTTCAAACCAAAAGGCATTTTAGCGTAATGAAAAGTTCCCCATGGAGTGGTGAACGTTGTCTTGTCTCGGTCATCTTCATGGACAGAAACTTGGTTATATCTAGAATAACCATTGAGTAGTGACATACGAGATGCTCCCACTACTCGCTGAAGTATATGATCCATTTTAGGCAGTGGATAGTTATCTTTCAACGAAACTTTATTGATATTTATAAAATCAATGCACAAGCAAATCTCACCTGTCTTCTTTCGTACGGGAACCAAATTAGAGATCCAATCCAAAAATCTGATGGGAATAATGATTCCTGATTTGTACAACCTGTTTATCTCCTTTTCAATTGATGGCAGCAGCTTTGGATTTAGCCTTCTCAACTTTTGTCTGAAAGGTTTCTGATTGGGCTTAATAGGTATAGTGTGCTGAATTATATTGGTATCATATGTCTTCAAGTCAGAATAGTCCCAAGCAAACACATTGGCAAATGAAGATAGCAAACTGATATATTGGGCTTTTATCCTTTGTGGCAATGCTTTAGACAGTTTTACCATTTTCGGATTAGCAGCTATTCCGACATTGACGTCTTCCACACCTTTCTCTTTTGGCTGCAATGTTGGTTTGCAGGCTACATCATCTTGATCAAAGAGTTCTTCTAAAGGTATCAAGCCTTTAGGAATAATGTTATTCTTTAGCTGCAACATGTCCATTTGATTGATCTGCACATCATCTTTACCATTGTCTTCACCATCATCATTTTCTACATTAATTGAGGTTTCTTTGAACTTACCTTTGTTTTGCAGAAAATCATCAATCTCTTCATCATCTTGGAAAACTTGCCAATATCTCTGATTTTATGGGACAGTCGAACGATGCTTGACATGGATTTCGAATTTATTACTAGAGTTCATTGGGATCTTCAAACTACTTGTTGCCTTAGCAAGAGCATCAGCAATGCTATTTTGCACACGAGGCACACATGTCAAGGTATATTCTGAAAATAATTTGAGGATGTCTAGAACTGCATTTTGGTAAGCCCGCATCCGAGGATGCATTGCTTGATATTCGCTTCTGACCTGCTTAGTCACAAATTCGGAGTCGCCATATACTACAATCCTCTTAGCATTCAGCTTTCTTAGAATTTTTAGGCCAGCAATCAGAGCTTCATACTCAGCTTCATTGTTTGAACAATCAAAAGCTAATTTGTAAGAGCATACCTGCACGTTACTAGGCACTTTGTTCGGGGCGGAGAAAGGTCTGCGTACCCAAATACCAATTCCAGTGCCATCATTTCCCGCTTCTCGATCGAAATCCATGGTCCACAAACCTTCTTCCTCTTCTTGCAAGTGCTCAAAATCTATTTGTTGTGATTTGTCTGCTTGTTGTCCATTACTTTTAGCTGATCGCTCAATGATGTTCTGCTGTTCTTGTCCTCCTTTCTTTGAAACTCCTCTGAAATTTTCTGCTATTTCTGGAATATTTTCTGCTTCTATTAACTGACTATTGATATCATTGAAACTATCAGAATACAAAACGAAAGACTCTAAATCTGTATGTACATAATTAATCGGATGATTTATTGGTTTCTCCTTGCTTGTAATCATGTATTTCATTTTTTGTTCCCGATACAGTTTCCTCATTCGGCCAAACACCGAAATCGTTGCATATGAGAAATCTAGTTGTAGTGTCCCTTTCAATTTTGTTACCCAAGACCTGGAAAGAAGCATGCCAAACCTGGGAGGAATATCTACTAAAACAATATCCATCAAAACATTCTTCATTGGGATTTGATCCAGACTCACAACCAAGTCTTTGATGAGCCCGATACATCTTACTCTGCTGGAATCAAACGAATAGAGATCATGATATTTGCGGGTGACGTCCAAACCCAGCTTATCCATGATAGCCTTGGGCATGAGATTGTGAGAAGCTCCGAAATCAAACATGGCATTATGTAACACAAAATCATGCAATCTTAAACTGATATAAAAAGGTGGCACATCATTATCTGGAGACTCACCATT
This sequence comes from Pinus taeda, assembly GCA_000404065.3. Lineage (NCBI taxonomy): Eukaryota > Viridiplantae > Streptophyta > Pinopsida > Pinales > Pinaceae > Pinus > Pinus taeda. The sequence goes on along the minus strand of APFE031162030.1, from coordinate 35,355 downwards.
CGATGTTGGCCCAAAAATCATTTCGGGTTGATCATCTTCGACATTCACCATGTCAGACATTGGGTCAAAATTCAAAATTTTAGACACTTTCCCTCTATAACTATTGTTCTTCATTATTTCAGTCAAAGGGATGGATACCTTCAATTTAGAAATTCCATTCTCTAAATTAAAAGCGGAAATCTTTTCTACCTCTTTGACTGGGATTTCTTTCCTTTCCTTTTCTTTCGATGCAATTCGCTGATTTGATTTTTCTGTTGATGGTGATTTGCTGCTATCCGAATCAACCACCTCCTTTCCTTTCCTTTGTGCAACTGATGAATCATTCTTTGATGCCTCAACGTCCTTCCTCTTCTGAATTGATTTAACCAGCACGTCTCTGTTTCTAATTGAATATCGCTGCTGCTAAGCAGACAGAGCATTCATATAGCCTCTTTGGTACTCATCTGATTCTTCCTCCAAAACGGTGTCATTTGCTAGAATGAAATCTACATCTTTGTGTGTTGCCAAATTTTCTGCATACTCCTCATCCTCAGTAATATAAATAGGCAAATCATTAGGAGTAAAGAAGTGGTTTTCTTCACCTATTATATTCCCGTCCTCATCTAACTCCAGTCCATGCACAAAATTTTGCTGAAAAGGTGGTTGTACTGGCTCCTGTGCTATCTGATCTTGGGCTCGCTGATCTCTCTTCCTTATTCTATACTGTGGCTGTTGCTAGCCACGGAAGTTAGGATTTCTAACTTGTAGCTCAGGTTTGTCAAGTTTCACCCTTTCAAGCATCTGCTCTACCTTCTGGAGTAATTGTTCTACTAAGGAAGATTCTTCTTTTACGGTGACCTTCTTTTCCACCTTTTCTCTAGCCCTCTTGGTCAACAGATTTGCTTCAACACTGTCCATGATCTTCTGCATGTCTTCCATTGTGGCCGGTTCTCTCTCTCTTAATTGATAAGCCATGTTAGCATTAAAACCATCCGGAAACTTCACCATGGCTAGCCCCATAGGTGGCCTTAGATGATCGGAAATTTCATTATAAACAGAATTGAATCTAATGCAGTAGTCTTAGACCGACTCACCAGCGTTTTGTTTGATTTGCTCATATTCAGCCAGAATTTGGAGAGGATTCGTTTTCACTTCCCAATGGCCTAAAAATTATCTTTGCAGGTTGGCCAAGGTAGCGATACGTGCAGCCGAAAAACCTATGAACCATTTCCTCACTTCACCTGCAAATGTTTGTACAAAGAGTCTCATTGCCACATTCTTTGCATCGATCTCGTGAAGGTCACAGAAATCTGCCATTCTGTCCACATCTTGCTGAGTGGTAATGCTGTTAGGAGCGCCCCCAAACGATGGGATTTTGCTTTGATAATCTGCGGGCATATCATCTAAAACTTGAGGCAGCGCAAGAGGTGCAAAACGAGCATCCATCATTCTTGGTAGGTTTGGTCTTGGAGGTGTTGGAGGAGTGTGTGCAGTTTGTAGGGGATTAACAATTGGATTTTGAAGCTGTGTCACAATATAATTATCAATTGACCGGTTAGCCCTTTCAGTTTCTAAGTCTACAAGAAACTGTGGATTAGGGACAGTAGAGTCAACCACCATTTCGGATTTGGTCTCGAACAACGATATTTCAAACTGCTCATCAAAATCTAGCTCTTCAAGATACTCAAAAATGTCGGGACATGAATGGGATTTGAACATGGGAGATATAGAGCTCTCTTGAAGACGAAGTCTTGGAATCAAATTGGGATTTTCATAGATGTGAGGAGGATCTGGATCTTATCAAATCCTAAACTTATCATCCAGAAGCTTAGACTTATCAGAAGTAAGGGGTGTTTGTAGGTTAAGTCTGCTGTTTACGCAACGAAGAAGACTAAAAAACAAAAATTTCGTCCCCAGTATGGTCGCCACTATGTTAGCACCTAAATTTGCCTTAGGCTGAAGGAAGGCAAAATTCAGGGTAACCACAAACCACGCTCAGTCTGGTAGCTAGCCCTACCAGAACAGTTGAGGGCTCTCTCCATGTCACGCTCAGTGAATAAATAAACAATATGGTCTGAGATGACTTACAATGAATATTTATTTTAGGCTAAGTAAATAAATATGGAATAATTATTTTTGATAAATGACTAAGTTTTCTAGGATGTATGGGACCAAAGAACAGCATGAGCAGAGAATTTAACACAAAGGCACAGATTATTTCGTGAGGCAAGACAGGCAGAGATTCTAGAAATTAAATTTGAAATAATGTGAAATGGAAAGATTGTTTAGGAGGATGAAAAGGGCATAAATACATGAATCCTTTTCAATAGAAGAAGAACACAGAACATGAAAACTTTCCCAAAGGCAAAGCAATAAACATGAATTCTACCTTTTCTTACTTAGAAAGCATTCAACTGCAAATGAATATGAATGAACTATGAAACATAACGAGATACACATGAGACAGAAAGAAAATACATTTTCTAAAATCAGACCATAGGAATCTCATGAACCAGAGCCACAACCTTTCATTAATTCTCTGTCAAAATGTATAATGAGTGACTAAGTTTCTCTCCAACCGTTTCCCAAAAATTACAACCAACCCTTTGCAAATGGTTTTTCATACAATAAATAGACTTTGCCATCAGGAAATGGATCGACCCAAAGTTGGGGAGTTTTTTAAATCATTACAAACTAGAAATGAAAGGCCAACCATTAGTGACAGGTGCAGCATTACAAAAATAACAAAACTGTAGCGTAGATTTTGTGGGTGACTGCTCGCCTTACTTTGCCACTTGGATAGAAGCCAACCTTTAATGAAAATTCTTTTTAAACTTTGCCTTAGGTGCCAACAAAAATGTACTGTAAATGAATGGGCCCACTTGGAGAAAATTGCAAATCAAAATTTCGCGGAGCGGAAGTGATTTTGGCCTTTGGGTCTCTGTGTGCCGCACCCAAAATTGTATGCGTTACGCCACTTTGGAGGTGGTTTTGAGGTACTTTAGGAAGTCCAAATTGTGCCCAAGTGTGCTTGTTAGAAAGCCTTGCCTATCTACTTTCCAACCCAAGTCGAATTTCTAAATTTGGTGCTCATTTTCCCCTCCACAACTTAAATCTCCCAAGACTTCTTCCTGTGTGTCAAAATAGGGGCAGAGAGGTCATTTTTTGAGTGTTTTTGACCTCCTGAGGACTCAAAACTTGCCCAAACTTCTTGGCCATGCACCAGAAGTCATGATTTTTCATGCCGAATCCAAAAATATAAAATTTTTTCAATTTAGAGCTCCCTAGCATAAGCGCGCGCCACGTGGCGTGGCGCACAGGGAGAAAAACCTTGTTTTTGTACCAAAATTTGTCAAAAGACCAAAAATGCCCCAAATTTTTTGAAATTTGGGCTGGAGCTTCTCTATGAAGTGCCATGCTAGGACAAAGAGGCTTTAGCCAAAATTCAGAGCCTATCTTTCTGTTTTTTCCTCTTTTGTCGTTTTGTTGCCTTCGTCAATTTCGCCTTCAAATTCCTTATCCGAGCCTTGGAACTCATGTTGCGTGCCTTGTAGTGATAAACCATATGCCTCAATAATGTTTTTTCCTTGTCGGCCTTTTCTAGCAGTCTCTCAAGGTGGATGTTGATCTGCTCGAGCCAAGACTCTCGGTCATCATTAATCTCTTGCTTTAACAGAGTGAGCTCAATCCTCCTCTGTTGGGCAGATCAACGATTCTCGCGGATGTTTTGTAGCTCAATGATCTCTTGCTGGTCTTCAAGTTGTTCATTCCTCTCCTCCAAGTACCTGATAATCCACTTAGCCCTCTCCAAATTGAGAGACAAGGCTTGGATCTTTGTTTGCCGCTCCTAGATGATCCTTATAAGATTGGCACTCTCCACATCTGTATCATCATCATGAATGAGAATGGAGTGGGCCTCCCGTTCACCTATGGCCCCTCATCATGCATGGGCTCCTTGCTCCTGACCTATACCTGTGTTTTTTATGTCAGAAGCGAGGCCCCTTCCACCCCGGGTGGAGATAACATTCGCTTTGCTGCTGCGAACAAATGTCTAACGCCTCTCTGATATGTGATGAATACTGGCACACTAGTGGTCTCATGGCACTCATACTGATGAGAAAGACCACCTATCTCATGTTCAACCTCTGATAATCCCAGTGAAATGCTGAAGAGGTCACGGGAGATGAAATCATCCCAAGTAATGCCTTGTAATCCCAGCTGATGAACCACAAAAATCTTAATAAGAACAAAATGATAAACATTGTTAAGTTGCTACTGAGGGGTTTTGTGCTGCATGAAGGTGTTGATCCTCTCTATGTTCTGGCAAATGAAATATGGGATGTTCATCATCCGTACCCTGGTAAAATGCATGAGTAACCTAATGTGATAAGCATATAAACGAGATAACCTTCCCTCACAGCTGAAATATTTCATGATTAACTTCATTAGATGAGCATATTCATCTTTCAGATATCGGAATGGAAAGACTCTTTTGAGTTGCCTCAAGAAACTGGCTTTAATGTATGGCTCGTAATGCTACCGATCATCTTTTGTTTCTTGTGCCATGGTTCTCCAACGTTCGGTATGCCGGTTGCTAATGAGATAGATTCAGGTGTAAGTGTGAAGGTGACACCGGCTAAGATAGCGTGATCTCCATGTAAGCAAAGCACAAAAAGATGAGCCAACTCATGATGAAATCGAATAGTAGCAACCTTTTCACAAAACTCAAAGCATGACAGATTCTAGAAACATGACATAGCAAGAGGGCATGCCTGCAATTCTGTAAGGGTGGTTGGTTCTTCCCTAACATGTTTGCCACTTTTATGAGGTCTCCGGGGAGCCTGTTCTTCTGAGGATGAGTCACTTTGGGTTTCCATTTCATAATCCGATGAATGCTCAGATGCCATGACTGCTGTACCAAATTCCTTGAAGAAAAGATGCTGTTGTATATGGACTGTGCTTGGGCTACTGATCCGGATCTTGGGAGGAGAGACCCCCAAGATCTGAAAACTTGAAATGGATCTTGGGGTAGAGACCCCCAAGATCTAAAAACTTGAATTGCCAGAAGAAAAATAAGAGGAGAATGCCCAATAAACAAAACCACAAAGAAACTTTTTATTAAAACCGATAATAACTGTAAAGGCTACATTGTGGCGGACCATCTGTCCTTTTACAAAATGTGACTTGTTACTTATAGTATTTTTCAGTTACAATACCATGGGTCAATTTCATGGGTGAATGAATACCATGGGTGGATTTTACAATACCACGGGCGGATGCCATTTACAATACCATGGGTAAATTCCATGGGTGAATGAATACCATGGGTGGATTTTACAGTACCACAGGCGGATGCCATTTACAATGCCATGGGTAAATTCCATGGGTCAATGAATAATATGGGTGGATGAGTTCCATGGGTTGATGCCATTTTCCATTCGGATCATTAGTGCAATACCTAATGTACCATGTTAGCGTGCATTCCTATAAAGAAGTAACCAACGTAGCTTCCTTCACATGATCATCTATAATGCCCTAGCCTTCGTACACTGCCTTCAGTACAAACCAAAACTAGTCTGGGTCCTCATTCCCCAAGCCCTTGAAAATGGGAAATTTTACTAAATTCACCATATTGGATAGTGGTGGAGGTTTTGGTGGTGTGGGTGAAGGTGTATACTGTGGAGGTGAAGATGGGGGTGGTGTGGGTGGATGTAGTATTCGTGGGAACCCTCAGCTTATTAACTGAATAACACTCAGTAGAGAAGCTTGTGTTTCTTCTTCATTGTCACTCAAAGGAGGCTCAATCAATAGGCTATATTCATGTCCTGTTCCTTTTCTATCCTTGAAAAATTTCCACTTCACATACCTCCAAACACCAAGGTAATTGCATAGCCCGCTTTTCACACAAGAGCATTTTAATTGAAGTATTCAAAGACCTTAAATACTTACCTTGTGGTCCTTTGAAGAAGTGTCACTCTACTTCACTCTGGCTAACCGAGGTATTGACCGTGAACTCTGTCGCAAATCCTTTTATGATACGATCAAGCTAGTGATAAACATTACATGCGATTTTATCTTCCAAGGCTTCCAATCTCCGCACTAACTTCGAGGTCTACACTATCGGACCATCAAGCCTCCACCTTCCTTCGTCACCTGCCAATTTAGCGATCCACTCATATAATTCGACCAAGAAGGAACATAAGAAAATTTTGTGTATCTCTATGTATAGATACTTGTCCAACCACTGTTCCTTCATCAATCAGGGTTTCCTGTTCTCTTGTGCTGCAAATTTGTGGATATTTCTATCCACACAAACTTCAGTTTCTTTCTTTGTTGGATTCTAGTGATGCAACATCACACCTCTTTATGTAGATCCTGGTCCTGGAAATAGAAGCATTTGTTGGCTTAAGGCACCCTGAGCCAGGTTCATCGTTAAGCTAGCCAAACAAATCCCTATACTACTAGCCCTTTCGGCATCGATCCTCGGAGTGCGGACTGAAGTCTCACCCAAACCAATATGGGGGGATTCTAGAACCAGGTTTCTACACCTAGAGATGGTTATGATGTTGTTTAATGCCCTAACTCTACCTTCAAGTGGATCGATAAGCCTTTTAGGGCTTATCGATATACTTATATTAATCACCCTTAGACCATCGTGAAGGTTTATGCCTGTCCTTTGCTAAACAGGTGAACCAGTCACTTATGTGCCTCTGTAATTAATCCTAAGTCTTTTATTACTCATATTGACTTAAGCATATAATATGTTTAGCATGCATTAAGATATTCTTCACATAAACAGATATTATTACTTGCATTCATATAACAATGTAAACCATGCAGAATCGTTCATCAATACAGTGTTAAATCATAAACCCAATATTCGTCATAGCATAAACACATTTATTCATAACATAGTAAATGGATAAAACACAGGTATTTCCAGAATAGTCTATTTATTTATACTTCAGATTTGCTTACAGACTCAAAACTACCCAGCGCACTCAGCTGTAGGGCTCCGCACACTCAGCTGTGAACTCTACTCTAGGGCTCTATGCACAGAGTTGTAGATCCTATCCTCTACTATAAGACTCTTCGCTCGTCACTTCTAATGACCCATTACATCAACTATGCACTTCTCTTCTATGAAATTCCTTAGATTCTCTAAGAATCTCCTTTTTATACAATCCCATGGTCCGCGAACCATGGGTAGGTCTATACAAGACGACACAAATTACATAAAAGAAGGGAAAATCCCTTTATGGAAGTTATTATCTATGCACTCCATGATCATAACTTGTAGAGACTTTACACTTTACATCATAAAAAATTGGGCTTTCAGTGACAAAGCTTGACCTTAGGGGTCCCTATCCCAACACTATATTTTGATCTATCTTGATAATGTTTTTCTCCAATATTTCTCTTGCACATAGTTCCCTATTCTCAATTATTTTTACAACTTTTTTTTTGTAATATTTCTCTCGTGAATTGTGACATATTCCTTTGTCATTCATGAAGTTGTATTTCATAAATAAGTTGGGTCAGGCCAACATTAATGCATTATATCTCATGAGAACTCCATACTGAAGTGTAGATGGGTGACTTATTGGGAATTTTTAGTTTTATTCTTTTTTAACTCCCCAAGTCTCATTCCTCCAATGATCCAAATCAATCCAAATCAACACTACAATTTGCATACAAAACTCTACAACATAATCAATCTCTACAATACAATCATCTCACGCTATCAATATACTCATCAAACTCAATAATGCAACAACAATAAGATACACTAGAAAATGCAAGAGCATAATCATCCATCACTAACACTAAACTACTGCAACATACATTTATCATATTGTTCAGGAAAATACATAAAAGCTACAACAATAAACTCTCCAATAGAATCCCTACAATAATACTCAGATCAACAACACTATTTTACATAAACATTATGAACAACTAGAAACAACACAATTTTCAAGATAAGTGTGTTAGAAATATAGATACACAACAACTCCATCATCCTCTAACATTTGATCCAAATCTAATCTCTTATCTACACTCTATCATTTCATTATTGTAGCTTACACTATCACACTCTGTAACCCATTCTATTGTGCACTTTGAAATTTGATCAATAATGAAAGATGTAATAAATAAAAAGAAATAATACTTATTATCTTTGACTTGATCACTTTCTAGAATTAGGAAAAACCCAAGTCGATTGTAAATGATCAAAAGCCTTGGGAAAATACCTTGGGAAATTCCCATGGTAAATTATGTGCACACACAAATCAAAATTTCATCTCTACAAATATCTTCACTGTGATAGAAGTGAATCGCAGAGAATATATCCACTTTGGTAATATCGGAAACCTAGTGATGATAGAATTATCTTCACTTTGTGCATAACTATATCCCAAAGAAGATGCCCTAACTCATGGAAAATCATCTCAGCTCTTACTAGAAGTTTTCATTTCTCTTGAATGCTTCTCCAAAAGCTTTAGAGCCTACAAAAATATTATACAAACCTTAGTAACACATCTTAAAGCCTATGATGATTATGGAAAATCCTCCAAACTTGCTGACATCAATGGAAACACAATTGAAGACACAATTGACTTCTTAGGTATACATCCTAGGTTGACATTAATGTCACAATACTAAATATGGGAAAAAATTTGACGACAAAATCCAATGGAACAGATAAATTCGGAAAAAACTTTCGAAAGTTAAACATATTTTTTTTTAAATCTTGACAGTCATAGAATATCCCATGGGAATTATTTATCATTGAATATCTAATGGAAGTTCTTTGACTCTTGAATGTCCAATGCTTTGTCCAATATCAAATGTCTGATGTTCTGTCCAATATACGACAAATGGAAATGAGTCATTATATAACATCCAATTACACTATTAACAAATTGTTTTCTGTCGAGAACCTCTAATATGGGATTGCTTCACATTGAATTTAACTAATTATAATCAATATAAAATTAATATTATAATTAATATAATTTAAATGGTATATGAAATTAATATATTATAATATACTATCAAATAAATATTTAATTAACATAAGATATTTAATATAGTGGTATATATAATATAGAGAGAGAGAGAGAAAGAGAGAGAGAGAGAGAGAGGCCCGAACATCATATTAGGTTTGATTAGTTGCTATATCAAAGTACAATATTTTGAAAGTGGTAGGCTTATTTTGAGGTCACTAAAATTTTGGTGACAAAAATTTCACATAACATTCTTCATGGAGGCTAAGGAGATGTGGGATCAACATTCAGGGCTTCATAGGATTGAAAATGTTATTTCCCTTGTAGAAATGACAAGGGGCTTGAGGCTAAAAAGACTTCTAACAAAAATAACTAAAAACAATTATAGAGACTATGGATGGCAAAGGGGGGGGAGGGAGGGTGGGAGGCGGGGTCAATACCATCCATTAATAATTTATTCATTATATGTCTTTGTATTGTAGATTTCTTTTGTAAATGTTTATATGTTATATATTGTATTTTAGATTCTATGTCTTTGTATTATAAATTGTATTGTCTTTCTATTGTAGATGCATTTTATATTTTTTTGGGAGGTATTTGACCTATGTTTTCATCTTGATGTGGATAAGTATTATTTTATTATTTTCGTTCGGGTCGATTAAGGAGTTAGGTTGAGTTAGGGGTTAATTAATTTATGGGCTTAGGGATGAGAGGTTATCGTTTAAGGGATTATGGTTTAGGGTTTAAGAGATTAGGTGTTAGGGGTTTAAGAATTTATGGGAATGGGCTTAAGGTGCTAGGAGGTTAATGTATGTTTAGGAGGTTAATTGGGACCTAGAGGTTATCCATGGGTTTTTATGGAGCATTATTGGTATTTTTTTTAAGTATATTATGTACATAATTTAAAACACAGACATAGTGAACACATTTTATAGGAAAGAAGATAATAATTATTAATATATTGTAATAAATTTAATAAGACAAAATAATAAAATCTAGATACATTAGATTAAATTATTATAAAGAAGAGATTGGATAAGATAAAAGTCCATTTTATTGTATTTAGGTAATATGATAATTAATAAAAACCATTTTTTTATGAAAATGACTATATAAAATAAGAAATTACTTTATTTATTAAAAATTGTAAATTTATAAACCACAATATATTAAAATGTTAGGTTCCTCACCACCATATATTTCGCTCATAAAAGAGACCTTTCTCATTTTTTAAGGGAAAAAGTGTGGGACACAAGCCTTGCACTTGGTGTTTCAAAACATTTTACGTGACAATGAACTCTTTAAGCTTAAGTGGTATAAAGTGAAAATTTCTCTATATAAAGTATCCTTTTGTGATAAGTAAAGGGTCTCATTTGTTGTAAATTATGAGAAAATTAATTGAAGTACTGTCAAAGCTATAATAGTTCTAATAGAAGGGTATATTAATGAAATGTTTGATATGTCATCAATGGTTATTTTTTCCAAATTTATGAGACTCAGTATCACACATGCAATGTAGAACATTCCAATTTGAATGTCCTCTGAAGTAGGAACAATGTTTTTATTCTATAATTTCACTTACCACTAAGTCAAAAGTTGCGTGTTTTTGACATATTCGTCAAATTAAATAAGAAGTAAAAATGAAAGAATACCCCATTTTGTGTACAAGGAAAAATATTTGATGTTTTTCCTTAGTAAAAAAGGTTTCCTATATAAAATGTATTTAGTGGGTTCCCTACTACTTGGCTAAAAAAATGTTCATAAGTGAAAACATATGACGAAAACTTTGAGTACATTTGCAAATTTGATCGAATGAAAAACAATTTGATGATTGTGAGGTGATTGTTCCTAATTTTTTTCAACATAATCTTAAACATATTTCTAAATTGCACAAGTTTCATGATGACATTTATTTGTTGCATTTGTTTCTTTCTCTCAACCAAGCTCATGGTTTCTCACCCATCTTCTTAAAGCTCCTAGTCTGTAAGTGAAATTGAGAAATAATATAACATTATAGTGAGGAATGGAAAATAAGATCAATATGTTTTTGACTATGGTTGTGACTATATATCTTAGAAATTGTCTCACTTCCTACATGTCAAGAAAAGTAACATATTTCTTATATTTTTTCAACATATCCTTAAATATATTGATAAATTGCACAAGAATCATCATTGATTTGCTATTTTTTTTCTTGGTATCACCTAAGTCTTCTTTGTCTTTGTCTTTGTTTTTTTTGTTTTCCTCATATATTATATTTGTAAATGGTTGTATCGACGCTTAAATATTTTCTATATATATTAATATTACTTTATTGATTGTAATTATATGGTATGGGCCCCCTAGGGCATTTCTTAACAAGGAAGAGTTCGTTGTAGTACAAGTGCCTATTCAATAACATGGAGCGATTATCGAGGATCAAGCTAATGATCCTATGGAAGAAGATAATTATGATAATAACATAGTTGAAGAATATGGGACAAATATATTGATTTAGGAGACATTTAATAATGTTGGAATGGATGATGATGGCAACCAATATGATCACGACGTGTTTGACATAACTATAATTAAGAGGGAAATTCAGCCTCTTTATGAAGGCTCATAAACATCTGTTCTCTCTGTTGTATTGCTGCTAGTCAACTTAAAGGTGGTGGGTGGTTTGTCAAACACATGTGTGTCACAACTCCTAAGGTATATAATACATGTTGTGACATTTAGTACTATATACATGATAAAGAAATCATTTTTTCCCTTGTTTTTAGTGTTTGTACATTGATAATCATTTAATTAATTTGTAACATTTAGATGCAATATGTACGATTAAGATTGTTTACTACATTAACCAATACTACTGTTTTTATGTTCTAGATTATTAGGTGAATTTTTGTTACCACCGTTAAATGTTTTGCCTCGTATGCACCAAGTCTTACATGCCATTATGAAAAACAACGGAATGGAGTATAAAGTTATTCATGTATGTCCTAATGATGATATTCTCTATTATAAAGAACATGTGTTGCAAGAAAAATGGCCAAAATGTGATGAGAGTAGATGTCAAACACATAAAGTAACAAAAAATGTGTGGCATAAGGTTCATTATATTCACATAATTCCATGTCTACAACAATTGTTTAGGTGCAAAGGCATATAACAACTTATGGATTACCATGAAACAAAGAGAAGTGAAGACAATGTTCCTTGAATTCTTGTAGATGGATATGCATTTAGGAATATAGAGGAAAGGTTTCCATAGTTTAAAATAGAACCTATTAATCTAATGCTTTCATTAGTAGTTGATGGTGTCAATCCATTTCGAGATCCCATATCTAGCTACTCAACGTGGCTTCTTTTTGTTATCGATAATAACACTCATCTGTGGATGTCATTAAAAAGGGAGCACATAATGTTGAAAATGATTGTTCCATGTATTAATTTGTTTAGAATAAATTTTTTAACACAATAAAATCTCATTTGTCTTTTTGTTTCATAATTATGTCTTATATTTTTTTATTTACTCATACATGTTCAATTATGTCTTATAATTATGTCCTATATTTTTATTTTATTTACTTATATATTTATTAAATATGTATTATATTTCCAATCAATTAGGTAAGTACTGGGTCAAAGATATGAATGTATATACCGAGCCTCTTATTGACGAGTTAGTGGAATCATGGAACGATGTCACCATATACGATATCTTTAGACCAAAATATGCACAAAAGGAATTTCAATTACATACAATGCTTGTATGGATGATTCATGATGCCCCAAGGCCAACACATTTTTGTGGTATGTTATAACATTTCCCTGCACTTTAATAATGTTTAATTTTATTTATTTCATTTCATGTATGTTTGTTAAATAGTTACCTCATTGTACATATTTAAAATAATTGATATAAAAATTTCTCCATCTCTTGCAGGTATTCAAACAAAGGGTAAAATTTCTTCTCCATTTTGTGGTCCTAAGATGAAATATCATCGTTCATGAAGCTTAGGAAATGAGGTGTTTGATGAGTATAGGCATTTCTTTTCTAAGAACCATATGTAACGAAATATTGAAAAAAATATTTTCAATTGGAAAGAAGATATTGGATTAAGACCACAGAGAATGACACCTCATGCATGGAAGTTGCAATATAATAAAGCCTCTCAAGGCATGGATCGTATTGTCTATGTATTAATATACATGATATTTTTGGATTATTTTATACTTTTATCGAATTCTCTTCACTATGTTAATTGGCAGGTTATATTATTATTATAACATCTTTAATTATAATCCACGTTGTAGGTCATCAAGGAATTAATAATAGGGCGCATCCACAAGGAATGGAAAGTGTTCCCGAGTAATTAAATAGACTCCCCGACTATGAGAACCTAGAAATTATTATTTGTTTGGTACAATGCACATAGGGAAGAATGTAATAGAGACCTTATGTAAAATCTTATATGGAAGGAAAGATAAAGAAAAATTTGTAGATCTTTGAAATGATATTAAGGAGGCCCGCCATGCATTACAAAAGTGCAATTCATTCAAATAGAGTTGGAGACAACCGAAATATAAGACGCTTCCATGGTTATTACCAAAGCATCAAATCAAGCATGTTAAAGAGGTTATTGAAAAATTAAATTCCAACTTGATTTCCTTCAAACATAAATAATATCCTAACAAAGAAAGGTGAATTAGGTGGGGCAAAAACTCATCATTAGCATACATTCATTAAGGTAATTATTTTGGTGTATAGATATATTATACATTGGTGAAACATCTTGTTAATTGATGTTTTTTTCCCTAATAATTTTGGAAACAATAATGTTATATCATTCTTTCTGTTACAAAATGTGGTGCAATGGCCACAAATTTTTCATCAAATGGTTCGATAAAAAGATGAAAAATTTTGATAGTGGGATAGCTGCAATTTTTTAGGTTATGCATGTTTTCTCTAGAGGTTATAGATATCCAGAAGTCTCTGATAATCAATAATGTGGGTATATGCATGACATACTTGAATGTGACTTTAAGTCCTTCAAGTTAGATGTATTCAATGTCAAATGGTTTAGGATACAAGTCCATGAATGTGACCCTAATAGAATTTCTATTGATCATGCTAATAGATTTACAATGGTTGATAGAAGGAGTGTTGAGCTTGGATTAGAGTCATATGTTCATCCAAGACAACGTGAACTCGTATTTTAGATAGACGTTCCAGGTAAAGTGGGTTAGTCATATGTTATTAGATATGATCCCAGAGGAAGGCCCATAAAGTATAATGTAGCAAAAGAAGATGAAATTCAATAAGGAGATGATGTAGACGAGTAGGGGATTCATGCAGTGTTAGACGAAGACATCAAAAAAGTTTAAGGAATATATGTTAATCGAGACAATGTTTATTTGGATGAGCCAGATGATATTGACATTGTGTTAGATGAAGAACTTGAAGAAATTTAACCAAGCATACAAGAGAATGTTCCAAATAAAGATATAAATGATGATGATATTGTTGATATGGAAAATTATTTGAACATGAATTATGAATTGGGTGATACAAGCGATGAGTTGGATGATGAAGAATATTAATGATATAAAAATGTTGAAAAGTATGAGGTATGTATTTATACGCTTTTATTTGGTTTGTTCTCTTTTTTTCACCTTAAATTTTTATTTTCCTTGTTTTTATGATTGAATGTTATTGTGTTTCTTTCAAATATATTATAGTAGATAGATTGGTTATTGGGGAATTGAGAGTGATGTGGGGGGGGAGGGGCCATACGAGATTCCACCTTCACATGGTTGGCCTCGTTCTATAGATAATATATTATACTTTAAATCAAGATAATACCATTTACATTTGCACCATAATTTTCAATTTTAACATTGCTTCATTTAATAATTTCCAAGGTTTTCCATTTACTAATTATTAGTGGAAATTATCCTTTCACCCCACATAGAGTGACCTATGAGTGGGTCCTATTGAAAACTAGAAGGCCTAAGGAGTAGGCCAAGGCTTGGATGCAAAACAACAATTTGGGACTAAAGCCCATTGTCTCCACAACCTAAGTCTAGTTCTCTTCTCATATTTTCACCGACGAGAAGAGTCCTAGTATTCCCTACTTGTGATAGGTGAGTCTTGGACAAGTTTTAATGTAGGGAAAGGACAATTCATTTAATAGAAAGGTAGAATAAAGGATCAAGCCTTAGGAATAAGCTTTGAATATTCCATGAAATACCCCTTGATATTTAAGCTACACGAGATCGAGGGTTGAGGTACAAGTCACGAGGTAGGTATGCACAAGGTCAAGGTAACGGGGGAAAAGGTTTCTAGGAAGATATGCTTCGTGAATTTCATGATCCAAAAGCTTTAAATAATCCCTTATGTTTATGGAGGACCTTCTAGGTTCCCAACTTGGCACAAATACTAGAACACCAAATATCTTAAAATCTTTGTCATCATGTTGAGCCTCTATAAATCATAGGATCTTATATATCAGGTGAAAATTTGATGTTGCGTTACACTTTTTACCCCTTTTTAAGAAAAAAATATCACTTTTAGAATTTCTTCAACCTTCGACAAGCCAACAAATTTTTTTTGTTTACAATTTCATTTTACAATAAAAATAAAACTTCTTCAACATCTCCAATATATCACCCCGACTGGGGCAAAGAATTGAACTAGTGACTTCACATCAATGAGTGCCTTAATAGAGCACTTCATCACCATCTATCCAAGACCCCATAGACTGTGTACGGGGTCTTGGATAGATGGTGAAGGGGTGCTCTGTTAAGGCACTCATTGATGTGAGGTCATAGGTTCAATTGTCTGCCCCGATCGAGGTGATATATTGGACATGTTGAAAAAGAAAACTTCTCACAAATTTTATTAGCTTTCTATTGCTTATTTTTTAGAAACTTTTTATTCACATTTCAGATGTCAACTTAGCAATTGTTTGATTGTGTGTTGTTTAAAAATCAAGGGATTCATAAAAAGTGATGTTTTTTACACTAGTGTAATCTTTGTTAACCTAGATTTTTTGAAACAAAAAATGTATTGCAACAATCTAGACAAACTCTACTTAGATATGGTTATAACTACAAAACCAAATGATGCACATCATAATTACTAGAAATGTTTGAAATGAACCAATATGAGAAAAATGCAGATTTTAAATATGTTTAACATAACATCATGTTTCTCAACATATTTGTTAAAAACTAAAAATCTAAAAACTAGCCATTAAAGAAGACAAGCCAACATAGTGCACCATAAATGTTTCATCTTTTTATACAGTTTATTCTTTAAGAGACAAAATTTTAATTTAAATTAATCGTAATGACCTTTAGAAATGTTTTGCACACATTTTATTAGAAAATTAATTAAAATTAGAAAATATCTATGAAATTCCATAAAATTTATATATACTGAAACTATATTCAATTAAATTATGCAAATGTTGGTATTGTTTCCAAAAGAAAATTCACCATATTTTATGGAGTTTAACCATTCCAAAGTTGGAGAAAGGTCATAAGAGCCGAGTTGTTGTAGAGTTGTAGGTGTTCGACTTGTATGGTTATAGTCGTAAAAATAACCAATCACCTACATCAAAACATTTTTCACCATGATGTTGATCTCCTAGTTGTTTCATTCAGTGATGCTCGAGAGTCAAGTTATCCTTTAAGCGTTGGAGAAATTGTTGTTGATTCTCAATGTGATCTTCCACTACTCAAACCTCAACATTGTCTCTTAAATATGATGTGATCAACTCTGGATGATATCCATAAAGTGCCATAAATGGGGCCATTTTTGCTGTAGTATGGAAGTAACTGTTATACCACCACTGTTCCATGGGTAACCACTTAATGCATTGTGTTTTTTTTATCAGATACAAAACAACGAAGATATCCTTCCAAACATTTGTTCACTATCTTTTTACCCACCAGATTAAGGATGATGGCATGAGCTATGAGCTAGTTGAGAACCAAGACAAGAAAATAATTCCATCAAAAAATCTCTAGTGAAAATGGGATATCTATCACCTACAATAATATTTGGGTTTCCATGTAGCTTTTGAACTATTTCCATAAATGCAGTAGTGATTGCACTAGATTTCAAAGGATGAGATAATGCAAAAAAGTGTGCATACTTGATACGTCTATCAACTACATCCCTGATGACATGCTTCCCTTCATACTTGGGTAAACCTGTGATAAAATCCATTGAGACCTCTTCCCAATGCTAATTTGGAATGGCTAATGGTTGTAAAAGACTTGGGGTATTAATTATCTCAACTTTATTTTATTGGAAAAACAAACATTCCACCACAAACGTTTGAATATCATATTTAATTCCATCCCCAAAAACTTCTTTTTTGACCAAGTGGTAAGGTTTTTAGAAATCCTAAGTTCTTTCCTATAGTAAAGGTGTGTAAATCCATAATAACCTTTTGTTTAATTTGGGAGTTCTTACACAGATATAAGTTACCTTGGTACCATAATGAATCATTTTTCCAAATAAATGAATAAGATGCACTGGGATCTTGTTGCAAATTTGGAATGCGTGTCCATACCTCTCCATTATTATTCCATTTATACCTTGCTTCAGTTATACAATGAGGTTGGATAATAGAAATGGCACAGAGAAATGCTTCCACATCCTCATCCGTTCTTGAGAGTGCATCTACAACAAAATGTTTCTTCTCTTCTTTGTATATTATTTGAAAGTCATATCCAACGTCTTGGTGAGTGTTTTTTTTTCTCTTTTGAAGATAAAATTTTTTACAAGAAGTATTTAAAACTATCATGATTTTTTTTACCTTGAAGTGTCTTTCCATTAGGTAAGGATGCCATTTCATCAATGCATGTAGTATTTCCAACATTTCCTTCTCATAAATAGGTTTATATAAATAATTTCCCTTGATTGGGTTACTTTCAAAAGAAATGGGTCTTCCTTATGACATTAAAAGAACACCAATTTCATTTCCTAACTCATTGTATTTCACAATAAAAGTTTTTGTGAAGTATTGTGTAGCTAACACCAATGATCAACACATTTCCTCTTTAACATGTTCAAAGAGGAAATGTGTTTCTTCAAAAAACACATCTTTCTTCAGTAATGTTATTAGAGGTGCTACTATCATTCCATGGTTCTTAAAAAACTTGTGATAATACCTTGTTAGCTTGAGAAGTCCTCAAAGATTCCTTAAGGTTTTCAGGATTTTCGATTTCTTGATGGATTTGATTTTGTTAGAGTTTTCCTTAACACCCTCATGGGATACAATATGACCCAAATGTTCCACTTCCTATAACCTAAAGAAACATTTGGAGGATTTTGCATACAATTGTTTCTCCTCTAATAGCTTGACCATCCTGTCAACATGTTGAGCATGATCTTTCCCAGACATACTATAGATTAGTATATCACCAAAAAATACTAATACAAATTTTCTAAGGAATGGTTTGAAAGTGGAATTCATCAAACCATGAAATGTGGAAGATGCATTAGTAAGGCCAAAAGGCATGACCATAAATTCATAATGACCTTCATCAGTTCTAAATGCTATTTTTGGAATGTATTTCTTCATTCTAATTTGATGATATCCTAAATGAAGATCCAACTTCGTGAAGTAAGTTGCTTCATACAGTTTATCCAACAATTCATCAAAATAGGGATGGAAAAATTATCTTTAATAATGATCTTCTTGAGCTCTCTGTAATCTACATACACACACTATGATATTTCCTTATTGTGCACCAACACTACTAGAGAAGAGAAATAACTTTGGCTAGGTTGAATTCTACCTATCTCTAGCATTTTTGTAACCATACGTTCAATTTCACTTTTCTGAGTCTAAGGATATCTGTAAGGTCTAATGTTTGGAGAAATACTTCTTTGAATCAAGTGAATATCATGATCATGATTGTGAATAGGTGGGATACCTTTGGGAGTCTCAAATACCTTGGAATGATTGTCAACGACACTTTGGAGATATGGATAAATGGATGAATTAGATGTTTGAACATATAGTGAACATAATTGTGCGATTACCCCTCATTGTTCGTTTTTCAAAAGTTTTTTCATGCCATTATATTTGATAATATTCCTAGGTTTCCCTATGATACCATTTAATTCAATTTCCTTTCTTCTAGTTGTTATGGCATCAACCTTGTAGGTTTTGGGAAGCTAGGAGTGACAACACTTCCATATTTATAGTTGTGAGTGGTAGACCTCCTTACTGCATAATTTTTATTTCAACTTTTCTTCCTACCCTAAATGAATTCTCCAATGAATTAGTTTCCCAAAGGTGAAACTCATGTTGGATATTATCCTTTAAATTCACTATGAAGACATCAATCAGATGCTCCTCGAGAATATCAACTACCATAATATTCAATGTTTGGAAGTCCTCAATGTGCTCCCTAACTAAACCATATTGTTTGAGATTTATCATTTGGATAAAGAAGGTATTAATCTTTGTATTCTCATTATGTGCTATCAATTCCTCCATAAAATTTATGAAAGTGACTAGTGTTTTATGAGAAAAATCCATCGATACCATACAAATTTATTGTGTTCTAAGTATAAATATAAAATGCGTACATTTTGTGTGTGTTCACATCATGTAGATCAAAGAACTACTTGGAAACTATAATATCAATGTTATCAGATCCTTGAAATCAAACTTACTCATCTTGATATTTCGAATGTGGTGGGTACTAAACCCAAGGTTAGAGTCTTGTTGTATCTGCTACAACTCCCCTACAAAATTTTTTCAACGCTTTGATTTTGGAGCTTACCTTTTGTCTATAAGAAATAATATTTCATTGTCATCAAGTGTTCCGCTTGATTGTCTAGTATCACAATCACTTATTTTTTCATGCAGAATTAGTATCATGTCTTAAGTAAGTCTTGTCAACAAAGGTTGCACAAATTTTAAAGACAAGCAAACCCCTGTCAAACACAAGTTAATTCCAGTCTTGACCTAACACTTATTGCTAGTCTTACTTCTAGGAATTGCATAATCCTTTTCCACTCGGGACTGCACCATTCGTTAAGGAGCTAAACTACAAAATCCTGTAAGACATGCAATCCTTAGGAAAGTAAAATGTGAAATCCTCCTCTCAGGGTTAGAACTGCCCAATCCATTGAGCTAGTGAACTGTGTGATCCCTTGTCACTAGGAATTACATAGTCCTTTCTATGAGTGGACTACATAGTCTTCCAAAAAAATCCAATTGCATGTCCCTACAAAATAGGGAATGCACCTTCCTCTTTGACCATGTGGCATAAGTTTCTATTTTCGGCCTGTGGACAAAGTGTTGCCTTATTCTTGATTTTAGGTATGAGTGTCAGAAACCATAACCTTAATCCTACGGTGGTAAGTCTATATATTAGAGACTTATAGATTTCATTTTTACATTTGAAATTGGTTATCTAGCAATCCCCATAAGTTCATGGAGCTTTGAATTTGGTTTGCATTGCCTTTTTCAAGTAAGATTCTAAAGTATCGCTTTTTGCTCCTTTTTCGGTCACTTTTGTCATTTTTGTGTTTGTAAGTGCCAATTTTCCTCTTTCTTCTTGTAGTTACTAATGTTTATGTTATTACTACTTTGTGCAAGTGTTTTTTCAACCTATTGTTTCATTTTTATAAGTGTCACATCCCTCTCAACTCATTTTACCTACATATAGTTATTATTGTTGGGTATTTGTATGCATGCATGTTATTCTATTTACATGATCATTTTTGGCTGATTCTATAGATTGATCTAACTCATTCTAAGGTTGATTTACGCTTTTCTTTTCCTTAGCCCCATATCAAAATTTTTCCTCTCTCCCGAGCTAAATTGTTATATCCTTTAGGCTTAGTGTAGATTACATAATCTTGAGTAGCAAGCCACCTCATTTCCATCTAAAACTATGCAATGCATAGTAACTAGCCTCCTCTAGTTGTACATTGTGTAATCCCAGGAATCAGTGTTCCAACCTAGCCACTAACACTATGAAAAGCGTACTTCTCTTCCTCTTCTGCCAGCTAATACTGCACATTACGCAACTACAATCCTCAAGCCATCCCCATATCATTTAATATTGCACAATCCCCTCTCTCACTATGAATTGCACAAGTCTAGAGCCTATCGTTCCCCATGTAGCCTAGTATTATGAAATATATCTCATAAGTCTCTATTTTGCTTTTTTAAGATTCATTTTTGAACTGGTCTGCTAAAGCTAACTTGTTACTTCCATGAGTGCACCTCCTTCCACGGGTACTATATGTCTTGAACATATTTTATCTCATCATCATATATCATCATGCCTCCAAATATATAAACATCAAAGGAGGATACACGAATAAGTACTAAGGAAGTTTTTCAAATTCCTTCAACATCAGTTCCCATTCTATCTGACACAACATTGTGTATTAAGAAGGAATATGATATCACTTGGCATATTGTTAGGGATGAATTCACTACTACAAAATTGTAGAAGATAGGTAGGTATACATAAAAATATAATGGTCAGGGATTCATAGGGTCACTTTCATATTCCTAGTCTTACCAAGTGGAGATGTCATCAAATGGATCCCGCAAGGTGTAGATACCAAGAACATGTCTCTAAACAATGCTAGTGGGAGGCAATTTTCCACTTACCACCTACATGATATTTTCCTAGGTCCCTATAAAACTAGTGTATCCCCCTTATTATTATTATTGTGCCCATGTAGCCCCCATATTGTTATTGTTTTTCCCCATAGATTCCTACTATTGCTATTGTTGTTCCCTAACATTATTATTATTATGTAGGCTTTCGTTATTTTGTGACCTCTTAGAATCATATATATACAAAGGAGGTCTTGTCATTTGTATCATCCAAGAATTTTTCATTTATGTAATGTAAAAGAGGTTTCCCCTTTCAAGAGGATACTTTTTAATTCATTGATCTATCTGTTTGTGAGCTAGTTGCATAACATTTGGTATCAAAGCTTTGGATTCTAGGGATTTTCTTCTTCAAACAGGTCATGTTGGAATTGTCACCATAATGTATTTTCTACAAATATTCAGAAGATGAAATTGAAATCAGAGGGAGCCAAAATATTTTTGAACCTTGTATATGAATTTTAGATATTGGTACACTATGTTTTGGAGATATGATCCAGAATTTCCTCTCAAGTAGGTGACCTTGGGAAATTTTTTATATCTTCCTCTATGAGAAACTAATTTTAGTTGCATAAAATGTAACCAAAATTTCATGAACTGTAGTACCTTGTATAACTTTTTTAGGGCCTATGGTTGAAACAATGACACATGGCTCTCCATACAAGTTTGTTGTATTGAACTAGACCACAATCAGGTCATCGTGGGAGGTTGGACATAATATCATCTGGAAGAATCCAAATTTTCTCTAACTTGTGGAATTTGAAAGGAGACTCAAAGGGATACCATAGAACCAAATTTTATATCTTGGATATTCGAATTGATAGAGATACAACAGTTTCAATATCATGCTCCTACAAATCCAAGAAAAGGTGTGTATTTGTTTTTAAATTGACATAAGCTGTAGAAATTTTGAATAATTTAACACATATTCAATGGAGATTATCCTGATCATGTACTATTGTGGAAAACATACACAATACATAATCTCCTCTACGTTGATCATCAATATAGCAGCATCAATAACAATAAAACATCAAGAGCATTCACACATTAA